>JAOEHY010042835.1:0-21492 GCA_025447955.1 Psilopsiagon aurifrons | reverse complement strand
TTGGTGTTATCAGCGCTGTTCTCAGGCCACAAGTCAAAAACACAGCGCTGCACCAACTGCTAAGAAGGAGAAAAATGTCTGCTACTGCTGAACCCATGACAGTTAGATAGCTGCTTGGAAAACGATGTAGCTGTCTGCATTTAATACAGTTGCATTCTTCATCAGGAACTAGCTGTGCTGTAAGCAAGATCTACCTGGAGTAAAATAAATTTAATGGGGGAAGAAAAATAAAACAACACTGGAAGCCAGCCAGTTAGTCATATTCTTAGGTGTATAGAACAAAAAGGTTGGCTTTTTTTTAATTATTTTATGTAGTGTTCTTTGAGATTTGTCTTAATATTTGCTGCCAGGCTGTTTTCTTTTGGTTTCTGTGGATCCCTTTTTGCTGCAAATAACAGTAACCAGACATACACAGTTGAATTTAAGGGATTACTTTTCATAATATGTGAATGTTACTGTATGTAGAAATAAATGTGCAGTCAGGTTCACTCTTTTCCTGCTGCACTGCAAACAGAGAAATTGATACTCCCAATTTGTAGAAAAGCTCTTGGAGCAACTCCCAGGTCTAGTTTTGAGATTTTTGGAAAGTATGGGTAAATTGCATGTACATGAACTGTTTGGAATAAGTTAAACACAATGCTAACTAATTTAGTGTGCAGTAGTTTGTGACCAACAGCAGTCTAATGGCTGAAATGTTTGCACTGATTTTCATGTCTCTTTAGAGAACAAATGACTGCAGGAGACAAAATATGATACCCCACTAGCTATCTTGTCAGGTCTCTAGAAAATGTTACTTTGTTCTGTTAACATCTCATTCCAACAGATTCTTTCCTATCACTTTGTGCTTTGTTAAACATGTAAAATTCACTAGGCATCACAGGTTTTTTAATATTAAAACTTAAAGCATTCTTTTAAAATTACTACATTTAGATGACTAAGAATGTATGTTTTGAATAATACAGCGCATGTTACTTCGATAATTTATTTTGGTTAGCACACCACCATTATTAGAAAGAATCTTGAGGTGATGTAGTTTGATTTAGCTGTAATTGCTAGGAATTAAATGCTTTTAAAATAAATGCAGAAGTTTTATTTTTGGTGTTTTTGTGTGTGTTTGTAAATATATGTCTAAAGAGATAAAACCAAGAGTGTCAACCTATGATTCAGTATTAGTTGTAGGAATTACTACAATTCATTGTTCAAAACTGCTGTGAAACTCTTTCAATTACAAGGCATCTTCTCTGTGCTGGTATTTTTTCTCTAATAATCACAGTTATGTTTCACCTGACTTTAAAGATGAGGGAGCACTGACTTGCTCATTGTACCATCTTATTTTTTCAAGCTAATACCTCATGATTGAAGCTTTATTGAATTATTACCTCTGCCTTCATTATTGAAACAAACCACAGGATTAATTTAAGCCATAAAGCGCTTTTTTCCCCCCCTTTTTTTTTTTCCTCTTTTAGTGAAAGCTTCATGGGTGTTGTGTCTTTAACTATAATTTCTTTGTACCTTGTGATTCTAAGCTTTAACCAGTCCTGAGAAATTCCTGAAATGATTGGTGAACTCTTGCGTGAATCTTTAAAGTTTGTTTGTGCTTGTAGGAAAATTACAATTTAGATCAATTATAGCAGAGGAGGTAATGTCATGGTTGACTGTTTCTTGCAGTGAAGACCCTGTAAGTAAGCGTTCATCCTCTATGCCAGTTCCTACTGTGAATGGTGGTTATCAGGAGAAACAGATACTAGTGTTTGACTGAAGTATTATTCAGTGCAGTTTCTGTTCCTTAAAAATCAGGTGAAACTTCAAATTCTCGTGGCAAATTATTTTTTTTTTCAAATTAAGTTTAGTGTTACAGTAATTCCGTGTTTTCCATCTGAAAAGCTGTACTTAATTTTTTTCTTTAATTCTGTCATTAAGATAGTTTTCTACAGGTTTTGATTATTAAATTGTCAATTAAATGTAGTCTAAAAACTGGTGAGACTATTCAAAACCTAAAGATAGACACGAATGGCAGTTTTGAGGCTAATGTAGTCTTAACTTTCTTGCAGGTTAATTGTTCAGGGAATCTTTGTGTACAGAGAATTTCAGTATGATTTAGCAGGGCTGAGTTCAGGAATACATTTAGCAGTTTTTTACCAGTATTTCATCAGATTATCATGTCACAGTAACTGCTGTGCAACGCAAATGTTTGTATGCTTAATAACAGTAATGGATCTGTCACACAGCTCCTATTCTCAGAAAGAGGATTAAGGTTCAAATGGATAATCTACAGAATAAAACAACGTAACACTGCTTCTGGCACTGCAGTTTAGTACTGGATACTGAGGGGAATGTCGGTACATTTTTTTGTGTTTACCAGCCTAAAATGGTTGTGTTCTGTCTTCAGATGAACACTTTTTTCATTTTGCCATGAACTGAAATGCTGCTTTTTCAGAAGCGAATGATGCTGTTAAATAGAAACATCCATCTTCCATTTCCCAGCTGACTTGCATGCAGTTAATTTTTAATCTCCAGCTGTATGTTCTCTTACCTCAAAATACTCACTTATTTCCATCTCCTCATCTTTTATTTTTTATTATCATCTGTGCATTGGGGTTCTTGTTCCATCATACTCTTCCATGTGGATTCTTAAGCTTTAACAAAGAGGTTGGGTTTTATTTGGATCATTCATTTGTTTTTGTTGACTCAGTTTGGCATCTTAGTTCTGCTCTTCTGCATTAGGCAGAGTAAGTATTTAAGTATGTCAGATACTCAGAATTTAATTCTCATGAGTTTCTGATTTTGTGGGGTTTTTTTTCTTTTTAAGGAAAAAAAGACACTCAAATAGTTCAAGTTCTTTCTTTTTGCAGTAAATTTAATATGAGGAAGCGTGCTTTTCCTGATGCTGTTTAGACCCAACTGAAGCCTGCAGATCAGAAGTTGAAAAACTTTGCTGTAGTCTGAACTACAGCCTGAGGAACTGTTGTAAACAAGCCTTACAGTTGCTTCTTTAGACATATGTTCAGTCTTGGCAGAGCACCCTATTCCTTCTTTTTAAAACGTACTGTTATTATCTGTTAAAGATGCATCGATCCCATGCATTATCAAAGAAGAAAATTTTAACGAAACTGTAATTAGAGGCATATGGTATTACCAGTTGTTTTAGCCTCTGAACTGCAAGGAAAGTGAACAAATAAGCCCAACTAAAATGTCAGAAATAAGCTTTTTACTTGATGCTTTCCTTTAGCAGTTTTTTGTTGTTGTTGTCACTGTTCTTCAAGGAATAAATGTCAGTTTCTGATGCTTTTAGTTGGAAAAAAAAGAATTGAGGATCTTCACAGTAATACAAATCTAGACAGGAGTGACAGGTACTTAGCTAGAGAATTGATCCTTCTTTAGGAAAACGTGAGGAATATAGATTTTTTTTTTTTTTTTTGAAGGATGCAACTGCCTGCAGAATACTTGCTTGTAAAAGTTTACTGGCATCATTCAAGCAGAGAGCAGAAAGGGAAATGTCTTACCTTGTTGCCCATTGTCCCTTAGTGGGAGCGGAAGGGAACACCAACCAGAAAAACAACCACCCATACATTGTTCTTGCTTTCTGAAAATGTTCTTATTCTGATTGGCTTCTAGGCTTTTGTTCCTGTTTTTGGCTGTGGTGAGAATTAAACTTGCATGCAGCAATGCTTGGAACTTTGCTAAATTAAATTAGAGCCTCTTCTCTCAGAATATCTGCCACTTACATGCACTTATCCCTGACAAAAGTAATGGGTCATTGGATATTTATGTATTTTCTCTTGAAAGAGAAAAGTTATTGTAGGCACAGCCTTCTTGAAAGAATTATGCATGCATTTGGCACATTTACATTTTTACAGGATGGTGTCACACTTGCTCCAAGCAGTCCTAGTTGGAAGGGTGGGGGTGTCAGTGTCTCGTGCTATTTATGCATCAAGTTTTGACGATAACAGAAATACTTACTTTGACTTGACATTCGGTGAGAATGTAGTCCAGGAAACTGAGTAGAGTTGTTGATTTCTAAGATTCGCTGTTTTCCTTTGTTATTGGAGAGCATCGCAACTGGTAGGTTTGGCAGCAGCACCATGGTTAGTTCACAGGCTTGCTAGTGAAAGGTGACCATCCTTGGGTGGATTTTCTGTCTTTTTGAAGCAGGACTTTCATGGGCCTGAGATGCTGAGTCAATTTGAATGTTCATATCTGACATTGAGGTTAAAAGTATGTTTAATTGGAGTTCTATTAATGCATAAACTTCCTTTATTTCTATACTTTTGTTGTTAATGTCTGGATGTAGGAATCTAATGACATGGATACTCCTGATTTTCTGTACTGTATACTATTTCAACTTTTACTATGGTAGCGTTTAGTTCAGATTTTACATTGAATTTAATTGTATTATTTTTCAAATATATTGCCTTAAAGCTGGAAGTTCCATCAAAATCAGAAAGATCTTATTCTCAGACTGCTCCTGTGAACATCAGCCCAGCTTGAAACATTAGTTATCTTCGTTTCCAGATATTTTATTGTTAATTATCATGCTTAAAACAAGAAAGTATTGTATACTATATGAATGTGTAATTAATATATAATTTTAAAAGTCCTTAATTCTTTAAAAACATTGCTAGCTGAATATTTGTAATATATTCCAAAACTTTTGAAAGAAGCCAGCCCTCAGGCTGATTTTCTTCGTGTTGAAAAGGACTGCATGTGGTTACAGCTGTTTCTTAGTCCAAGGTGCAGTAACTAATCCTTACCTACAGAGCATAGCTTCTTAAATAGGCTATCTCTGACCTATATGATCCTAGAATACTTTGGGCAGTCCATCAATTTACAGGATGTTCATAAGAGATGTAGATTAGCATATATAGTTTGTAAATTATATATTTAAAAAGGAAATAATGTATTGGATACCCGAGATGTGTGGATCACAACTTGAAAAACAATCTGAAGTCTGTGTCTCAGGACTCTTGAAAAGGTGCTGAAGAAAGAAAGGAATTTAGTGTTATCAGTAGCCTCACTCTGCAGTTAGGATGTAAAGTTTTGGTAGACAGGGTCTTGCTTCCTCATTGGCTTTGTGTAATATACAGTGCTGTTGACATTAGTGTAATCCCTGAAGAGAACGTTAGGAAATGCACATACAGGTGCAGAATCTGAATATTTAGTTAAAATTTACAAAGACCCATTAGTGAAACCAGTTTGCCCTTTTCTATTCTCTCCAGTCATTAATGTAGCTTACATTGTAATCCTGTAAAATTGAAAGCAGCTTCTAAATAATTTGGAAGGTGGGAATGAACCAGTCATTTTGGCTGACCTCAAGTTTCTTCAATGACCTGAAAGATGGAATAGAGTTACTCTTAATAGGCTTGTGGATCACACAAAGGGGCTGAGCTTTGACAGGAGAAATCATCTAAACATATAGATTAATTATTCAAAATACCACTTAAATAATTTATAATGGGTTCTTTTAATCCATGGTCTATTAAACCATACCTATATGGGATGAAGTCCCAGAAATGTGACTGAAGTTTTAAGAAGTACTTCTTTAAATGCGTGCTGTCTATTGGATAAGATTATTTTAAGCATATAAATTTTAAGTTTAAAATTTTCACCTGTTACTGATTTTTTTTCTACCAAAAAAATGGATTTAAAAAAAAAAAAAACAAATCTAAAACTATTTTTCAGCTATCTTACTTACTAGCTTACTTGTGGATTTTGCAAAACATGCTGTGCTTTATAAATGTGCAGGTGATATTTATGTTAAAATATTTTAAAATCATAAAATACTCAAAAATTGCCTATGTTTATGACATTACAGATAACAATGAGGTAAAAATAACCAGTTTCATTAAATAATTGGGAAATCTATTGCTTTTTCTGTGTATGTTGTCATGTACATTGATGTATACAAAATGAAGGTGTAGAAAGCATGCAGAATTAAGCTGTATTTGTGTGTTAGTGAAAACAGGTATTAGCTAGAATTCTGATTAGGCTTTGATCTTCCAAACATGTATGCGTGCATTTAACCTAAGGAGATGGAATAGCTTAAATTACCACAGTGGCATCATTTAAAATTCGTTTTTGTGTGGGTAGCCTTCAAGTGGAAGGGAAGCAGATACTGTGGGTCTGTAATGTATTTTTTCACCAGATTGTTTTGTGTTCTGTTGCAGACTTGTAGCAGCAGGATTAAAAATGTATATATCTTTATACTCAAGTAATGATTCCTGTGAAAAGTGGTATAGGTCTGAGCTGTGCAAGATTTTTGATAACCATATCAAGCTTTTAGCTTACGTTGCTCTCAACATAAAATCAGCTGAGGTAAAAAAATGGTAAATAAAGGGACAAAAAAAATTGAGAAAGACCATTAGATGACCCAACCCAGGACAGGCCTGGAGATGCAGTATAGTAGCTGCCAAAAGCACTGCATGTAGTTTGCCAAGAGGCTGCCTCCTGCTGAAACGTCTTCCATGGCTTTGCTGGTTTTGGCTCTTTGTAATTTGACAAACAAAGGAGAGAAAGTGAAGAGATGCTGGAAAAAATAGGCACATGTGGTGGTCATGCATGTTAAAATACACAGCAGTAGGGAAAGCTCTAAGGTAGTAAGCAAAAGTACAGTACACTTCAGCTGAAATAAAATAGGAAAAAGGAAAAATGTCTCATCTGTAAAAGCAGTGCACATGTGTAAAATGAAAGGCACTAATTTTGCATAATTCCAATTTTGCATTGAATTAGATCAACCTCTGTCCTTTACTAGATTTGCTTCCAGCCAGTCAGTGTCATTAGTTCTTGAAGAAACTTGTGAAAAACAAAGGCTGGCATTACTAATTTTATCTTTTTAAGAAGCGACATTAACTTACAGGGTGGGGATCTCATGATTCCTTCAGCTTGTGTGTGCAGTGGTGGAACAGAGCTGTGTGGTTGGCAAGGAAGGGAAGGTGGAAATTCCATTACTTCTAGCTAGGGAAGGGAGAGGGATGCCTCCTCTTGAAGGCAGGCTGTGGGGCAGCTCTGAAATTGCAGTCTTAGCTGAATGCAAATCTTAAATGAAATCCCAAAAAATAAGGAAAGAAGTGGGGGGGGGGGGATGGGGATGGGTTATAACTATGAAAAGGAACCCACGATCAAAAGTGAGTGAGAAGACCAAGTTGCTTAGTTCATCTGTTTGCAGTGAATGTAGCCTTTGTGTGAAGCTGAGAAAATACAGAGTGGGCAGGGTGTGTTTATTTTTTAAAATGGTAAAGCTGTGGGGGAAGAAGCAAGTCTGATTTTTTTTTTTTTTTTTTTGTGTTTTCCTGGTTTACCCTTTAGCATCTTTAAGCGTATGATGATACTTTCCATGTTAGGTTGAGCCATGATCCGTCTACGCCATTATCCTGTTTGGGTAAGAGTTAGTAAGAAATGATTAGGGAGAACTGTAAGAAGTGGGAGGTGTCCCTGCCCATGGCAGGAGGATTTGAACTAGATAATCTTAAGGTCCTTTCCAACCCTAACTGTTCTATGATTCTGAATGCACTGTATTTAGAGGGGACTTTCTCCTTACTTCTTAGTGATTTTGGGAAGTGCCATTTTTTTTCCATGATACAATAATCAATTAAATATTTTTACAAAAGATCATTCACCATCTGTATTGGATGTCAGATGTTGTCAGAGCATTTTACTTCATGAGTAGATAGCCGTACATACTTTAACTAAGCTAACTAATCACTTGCTGAGCATTGTATGAAAACTGTTGAGCACCACAGTATACAAATTGCCTGTGAAATTGGGAAACAAATTCACTGTATTCTTTAAAGCAAGTAATGGACTAAAAAGCACAGGCTCTTCCTACCATAAACATCACAGAAGTATTATCATTGCATGTACAGAAATGAGTTAACTACCCTTTAAAGCTCTAAATGAATCTAGAATTGCCATGTGAACATGTCTCATTGCTCAAATAATAAATAATTTGAAAGTTAGTTTGGAGGAAGAAAGTAACTCTAGACCTAACTTGGAGTTGTTTAAGTAGTACTACCAAGAATTTCTTTGTAGGCTAATCTGTTTTCATGCTTGTGGTTGTTTAAGATCCCCTCCTAAAAATCATTGTAATTTTTAATTAAAATGTTAGAATACTTAATTACTGTAAACCACA
This sequence comes from Psilopsiagon aurifrons, assembly GCA_025447955.1. Taxonomy (NCBI): domain Eukaryota; kingdom Metazoa; phylum Chordata; class Aves; order Psittaciformes; family Psittacidae; genus Psilopsiagon; species Psilopsiagon aurifrons. The sequence continues at coordinate 13,367 of JAOEHY010042835.1, read as the reverse complement.
GGGGATACCAATATTGTAATCCCATTTAAGATTAGGAAGAATTTTTTCTTTCATGTCTTGCTGATGTTACTAGCAGTGGCATCAGCACTTTACCCTTTTTATTGTTTAAAAAGTGATTAACTGCAGCATTATTGTAAAACAGGATGATATAAAAACTTAATATGCATTTTATTATATCACACTAACACAGCATTGAAAGAAATGCCTTTAAATGCATCTGTAAGCTTGTTTGATACATAATGGCCTTGCTATTTGGAGGGGGTATTTTTTTTCCTGCTCAGCAGGATTGGCTTTTTATCTGTTTTGAGGTTTTATGATGGGTAAAATGTTACTTTCTGGAATACATGCTTGGAAGAATAGCACAAGTGGGTATATGTTACAGTAAACTAGTTTAAGTTATAAAGGGGACAAAGTGCTTGAAATTACCCAATATTTTTAATGGACATGTTATTATTAGTTGAAAGAGATATTAACAGTGAAAGATAGATGACTGGCAGCTGAAAACCTATTTGGGAATATCACAAATTGATTTATTCTATGGTATTGGTCTTGCAAGAAAATAAAAAAAAAAGAGTTAATGAGGAAAAGTCTTCAGTCCTGTTTAAGAGCTATGTATTTCATAGCTCTTGATTTATATATAAGCTTGCTTCACTTCTCTTAATGTTACAGAATGTACTCTAAACCATTTCATAGCGTATAGCTACCTGTAACTTACATAGTAGGTCAGAGGGTGAGTTTGTTTTTAAACTTGTGTGTGCCTACTTACCTGGATTGGCCTTCAGCCAATGAAGACCTCTGCTCCTAGCAATGCAGAATCCACTGGTGTGTGTTTCCCTCTGGTTCTTGGTATGCTGTGTGTGAAAGATAGGAGGTGGTAGCTTGGCAATGAACTTGGGGTGATGGAATTAGGGAACAAGGAGAACATATACACCATGTGTATATGCCAGAAGAGTGGAACTAACTGTTCTAGATAGTTGATATGAGTGGAAGGAGAGCATCTTTTGTGTGAGTACTGCAGCTGGTGTTTACACCTATGTCCACCATGGCGATGGTGGAAAAATGGAAAGGAGGCTGTTTGTGATGGGGGATGCATTAAAGTTTTGGGAGGCAAATCTGCCTCTGCTCCTTCTGAGCCAAGAATGAAAGGTGCTTTTCTGGAGAGTAGTTTGGAACATGAGCCTAAAACAGCTTCTTTAGGGAAGTTCCTCTCAGAACCTTCATTATAGTGAAAGTCTAGGCATATCAGCCTCCCAGGGATGACTTTAGTCTTTCTGAACATCACCCTCAGGTGTCTCCAGTGGAGCAGCTGCAGTGAAACGCTGTCTTCTGCTTATGGTAAGCAGAGGTGGTTGTGAAAATTATGGCTGAATAATTCAAGATAGTAATATATATCAGAATCTACAGATATCTCTGATTTTGGAAATACTCCCTTAAGCTTGCACATTGTATTTGAGTTGCCATATGGTTTGTCTGTAAGATATTTTTACATTTGAATTTGTGAAGAATCTTCATTTTCTATAAATGCGGGGGTTGGTGCAATTACAAAACAACCCCACCCAAACAAACAGAGCCCTCAAAACCAAACCACAACCAAATAAAACAACAAGAAAACCTTCAAAACCTTCCCTTTTTATTTTACACCTCTTTTTTTCACTGTGGTGAAGTCAATTTGTAAATTAGTTTTGACCTATGTTGGTTAGATATACAATGTGTTAATGCATACATTTTAGCTGAAGCCAGATAGGAAATTTAAATGGCAAAAGTTCGTATTCATGTCCCAGATAATTTCTAAAACAAGATATTCAACAACTACTGATGTTGCCAATGGAGTTTTTTGTAAATGCGCTTGTTTTAAAGCTTGCATCTCTGGAAGGCTTTCTTCAGTATTTGCTGCTACAGTGAATTTACCTAGAGAATATTTTTTTTTCCTTAAACCAGAAAGAACTCTGCAATATGATACTTGACTGCTGTGCTCAGCAAAGAACATATGAGAAATTCTTCGGGTTACTGGCGGGGGTGAGTTCTATTTTCAGATTTTACACTTTATAGTAGATAATTTAAGTTGGTTTACTCTGTCTTTCTGTTTGTGAAACATGCGTTTTAATGGATAAATAAGACTAATAGACTAGCATTCTGGAAATGTTTATATTAGTTAATTGGTTGTATTTGTGAATTGGATTAACATTTTGATTGTAATAAGCATAGTGAATGCAGAATGAGATAACTAATTTTCTTTTGTGTCATTGCCTTTTTTTTTTTACCTTCCTCTTTTCTCATTAAGGTAGAACAATACATCAGGAATGGTACTAAAAATGAGGTTAAAGTATTATGAGTTACCAGAAGATACCCTTTTTACAGTACTGAGGTTTAATTTCGGGGACTCTCATCTTTTAACACTTAGTTCAAAGCTGCTTAGTAGGGTTATTTTTTTTTCTTTAGGGCACAGACTGAATACCTTCTATTTAGTCTTTTTGGTTGTTTTTCAGTAAGCAGCTAGTTCTTTGGTTTTGTGTAACTGGCTGGAGATTTAGTTGGAGCTATTTCTTAGTTAAGTTTTGCTTATCTATGATATTGACAAATCTGGTGGGTTAAGATAAAATACTTGTCTTCTAAAGTGAGCAAGTTATGCTGAAAGGCAGTGATTTTTTCCATTTGTGTTTTTAAGCATTATTTGAGTAAATACTTCTGCAGTCATTTACAAAGCACTAACCGTCTGAATCTACAGGTTTAGTAGACTGTAAACGTTAATTTCCATGCTCTTTGGAATTTTTATGACCAAACTGCCTTACCTGCTGTCTCTCCAATTTTAGTTATTCATTGATGTCATGTATAAAAAGTTATGTTTGGTGGGGTTACGTCAGGTGAAAATACTGGATGTGCAGAAGTAAAAGAAATTGCTGAATATCTTGCTGTGGTTCAAAATTGATAATTACTACTTTGCAACACAGATGAGTTTCTTGTTCCTGCAAACTGCTGAAAGCAATAAATATATCCATGTGAAGGTGTATTCTTCTCCTCCAAAGGGTTATTTAAAAGGAAAACCTTGCAGTAAATATTTGCACCATTAGGTCACTTACATGTAGGTTATGTGCATGTTTAATATTTTAATCTGGTTGTTTAAATTGTACAATGTTGTCTCAGCGTTTCTGCATGTTAAAAAAAGAATATATGGAATCCTTTGAAGCTATTTTCAAAGAACAATATGATACCATCCATCGTTTGGAAACGAACAAACTGAGAAATGTTGCCAAGATGTTTGCTCATCTACTGCACACCGATTCAATTCCCTGGAGTGTAAGTAAAAAAGGCTGTTGTCCTAGATTTCTTTTTCAATAACCAATTTCCTGTATTCAGAAACAATTACATTAGTTTTAGTATTTACTCTGCAGTATGGAGCTACTTGTATTTGTAGCAAACTGGATTAAATATCTTCTCAGATTCTGTTGAACAATTCTGGTTTGTTGCATATCCTCTTTCTTCCCCCTGTGCATAGTCATCCTCGCAGCCCATTCTGAAGTAGTTATTTGAGCTGTTTTCTAGAGCTCAGCTGGAATTGGTTGATTAAAATGTATTACTTTTAGAATTTTGAACTTTTGAAAGCAGAACTGTCCCTAAATAGCAGAACTCTCCCTAAAAAACAAGACTAAAGAAGCCTTTTAAAATTATTTATATATAAAATTAGAGGCTTTGTAGAAATACAAGAAATATTAAAATATTGTCCTTTTGTGATTTAAGTACCAAATAAAAGTAATCTTGCATTCTGAAATATAATAATATGACGTAACAAGTGAAGAAATAATTACCAAGCTAACTTCTGTTTTCATACTGTTCTGGTCTTATTTCGTATCCCAGTCTAATTGTCATTCTTCAGGCACAAACAAGTCCAAATATTTAGCCTCTTTAGAACTTAAGCACTAAATCTGTAATTTCCCAGCAGTTCACACTCTTGTGGAGTTTTCCTGGATAAAGTAAGTCCTTAAAGAATTACTAGCATAAATATGATCAGAAACTGCTTCCAGATGGTAAAAAAGAATTTTTAGGAAGAAAGTCTTGATTAGGGGTTTACAGGATTTACTTTCTTGGGGGGTGAGTAGGGAAGAAATCAGTGTTTAGTTATTTTAGGAGGACAGAAGCTTTTAAGATAAATAAAAGGATGTATATTTAAGCTAAAGGTTTTTCAGTATATATTTTTCTAAATATTTTCAGGTCCTTGAATGTATAATACTGAGTGAAGAAACTACCACATCCTCCAGCAGAATTTTTGTCAAAATATTCTTTCAGGAACTCAGTGAATATATGGGACTTCCTAATCTAAATGCAAGATTAAAAGACGAGTAAGTTGAAATTTTATTTTTGAAACTGTGAGTTCAATTATTTTCTTTATCTGAAAAAGTACAAATAAGAACTCCTGGTTTCAAGTTCGATTAAAACTGCAGTTCTGTAGCTGCAGTACTTCAAGACTAAGCTCATTTATAGTCATTGCAAAGAGTCCCATTAAGCTGAGCATGATACCATCAGTTTGTTACCAATTTTCTTTGCCAATAATACTCAGCTTGTATAAGAATTTTCAAAGTGCAAGTTTATTTTTATGTATTCTCAGCTATATAGCTGTGTAATAAATGTTATTGTGGCTTCTTTCTATGACAAAACTTAGGAAAAGCACATAACTATTAATAACAGTTTTCCTCAGATTAGTTACTTATCCTCAAGTGTAGCTTAAATAACACATTATTTTAAGCCTGTGTGTGATTTAATACATTGTATTCTCCCAGTGTTTCTTTCAGTTGTTTGAACTGTTTGCTGTAAGTTGGGATTCTTTATTTATGATGAAGAACTAGGTAGACGCTTTAACTCATGTAAATTTAAATTTGAAATTATATTTAGAGCCCTGTTTGATTGGGACTTCAACATAAATACTTAAGTCTTTGAACTTCTTAATCATCAAGCGGTGTCCTTTGCTATCACCGGCAGCTGCAATTTGACAAGTGTCTTCAGAGTTTCACAAAATCAGACTTTTGTTGTCATAATCAACAGTATATATGTAACTTCTATGAGTGAAGAAGTTCCTTTTCAGAAAAGAGCAAGTTTTCAAGTAGCATTTTGGTAAGGTGCATCACAGATACAAACAATCAAAGTGTAGAAAAATGCAGGAAGAGAAAATTTTTGCTGTCCTATGGAGGTACACAGAGTTTCTTTTTCAGCTTATTAATGTCAATGAGAATTAGTGCTGAGCTGTCATAGTGTTTAATTTAGATGTTTGTTTCCATCAGAACACTGCAGCCTTTCTTTGAGGGATTACTGCCTCGGGATAACCCAAGGAACACACGCTTTGCCATCAATTTCTTCACTTCTATTGGCCTTGGAGGACTAACGTAAGGAGCACTTTTCTTATTTTATGCTTAATTTCCTTATCTCCCCTCACACCTACCAAAAAAAACCCCAAAAATAAAATTTTCTTGTTATAATTAGGGATGAATTACGGGAGCATCTTAAAAATGCACCAAAGATGATAATGACACAGAAACAAGATGTTGAGTCATCAGATTCCTCTTCATCTTCAGAGACAGACTCTTCCTCAGATTCTGATTCTGATAGCAGCAGTAGTAGCTCAGAGTCTTCCAGCAGCAGTGACTCCTCATCTAGCAGTGACGACAGCAGTGACTCAGGTACTTAAGCACTAGCTGTGTAACTATTTGCATGTCTTTTATTTACTTCTTTACACCTATTAATTTCTATTTCTGTGTATACTTATTTTGAGAAAAAACTAGTTGCAGACAGTGTTAGTTCCTTTGATTTAGAAACTAATCAATTATTTTAATTTTACATGGTTTAAAATTTACATCATTTAAACCAGGTATTAGGCTCACTCTTTATTAATATCTTTGTGGGATGCTTACTGGTGAACTGTCTCTAATTCCTCTTCTTCAGGAAGAGTTTGTGTTGTGATATAGTGAAGGTTCTTGTCTGTAGAGAAATCTCCAAGGAAGAATTAGCTGTTGCTGACAACTTAGTTTCTTGTCTTTTTATGCATTACAATTAATGTTTAGCATCTTACACCATCCTGCTGATGTAGATCCTTCTTTTTGACATGAAGTGTCATGAACATTGCTTAATCTATAAAGAAGTGTGCGTTAGTGTGCACATTGGGTATAGCATAAGCAGATGATAACACAGCATGACTTTCTATTGTACAGAAGCTTGCTGATTCAAAGTTGATTTGATTTCTTTTGTTTGAACTGAGAATGTTGGTTGGTAAAAGCAGGGTGAACTGCTCATGCTTTAGAAATGCGTTTTTATTTTCCATAGCAATCTTACTGTACAAAGTCTGGTTTGTGTGTCATTGTATTAATGGCATTAATGATGGCACAGTTAAACAGGGTCAGGGAAGGCCTTGGTTCAGCAAAGAGTCAGGTCTTCTGCACAGACAACTGCAGCTCTGCTCAGCTGCTTGATAGGAATCAGAGAGCTAAGTCCTTAGTGACAAACCAACAGAGTCTGCAGTCTGCTAGTGTGAACGCTTTATTTTTATAGGTTTAGGACCTTTCTTTTTACTACTTGTCCTTTCTCCCTTCAGGAACACATTCATAAAAACTTGCATTTTGATATCTTTGCAGCCTGTTTTAACTTCTCCCCCCCTCCCCTGTGCTCCTGACTATTGTACTTAATTACAGTGGCCAGAACACTAATTGGAGATAACTGTTCTTTAGTGATAAGCTTGGTTGAGGTCCCTTACTGGTTATAACTTTGTCTTACTCTGCCTTGTGTGTTTGCAGCTTTTTAATTCTTTAAATAACTTGGTAGAGTTGAAAGGCATTTTTCAGAGGAGTGCTGCTACACTACTTCAGTGGTTTAACAGTGCAGTGTATAAGAGAAAACAGAAAACCCCATAATTAGAAATTGAAAAATTGAACATACAGCTGAAATAGAGATTGCTGTCTTACTGACAACTAATGTGTGGAATTTCTTCAGCTAGCTCAGCTCAGCACTGCTGTAGAGAGATCATTCCAACCAAAACAGGTCCATGAGAGGACGAAATGCGTTTTGTCAGAACAGCTTGTTTCTTTGTATTTACTTTCTCAGGTCTTTTTCTGCTTTCTGATGGATGTAAAATAATAGAGAAAACACTAATTTTAATATATCAACTTAAAAAATATGAATTGATCAGTCATTGTGTTTTATCAGCATGCCAGGAAGCCTTAAGTCAGACATAAGACTAGCAGCTGCTGTAGGATTCAGATATTTGGTGTGCTACTAAGTCAGTTAGTGGCTGTGGTATTCTCAAAAGGTGATTAGAAACAGCTGTTATGGTACTAAAGTTCATACAGTATGGTGAATTAATGTTTATTCTAAATGGCTGTTAACTCATAAATACTGTCAAGTGAAATCTAGGGGTTCCTTATAAAGAGGAAACTCCCACAGAGGCAAGCACTACTGTGATTTATAAATATGTAAGTAAGGTTTCGTCTTAAATTGTTGACAAAGCTGTCACTGTTTATCCTGAAAATGAACCAGAGGGCCATGGTTAATGTTGCTGCAGTGCCACTGTCTCAAGCTGCTTCAGCATACCGTTTGTTTTCTCATAAGATAGTGTTCTTATGTTAATAACAGTGGAGTTACTAAGAAATATTGAAGTTTGGAGGAAAAATAGAGAGTAGTCTTAGCCTTGATAGTCAGCTCACACTTTTATGGAGAATTTCATATCTTATGTAAAATAGAAAGCCTGTAGTGCTGAGAAATGTTGGAGGATAATCAGTACCTGCTCACTTAAAAAATGGGTGAATTTTCCCCCATTGCATGAGACAGGTGGGAGAGGAATAAAATCCAAGCTTATTATTTTGAAACCTTTGTCCAGATACATATACACAAATGTTTTCTGGAAAAAAAAAAACCCTCTCTAGAACTTTCTGTGTAGTTTAACAAACGTAATAAATTAAAATGTAACTTTATTTCCTTATTGGTTTATAATTTCAGATGTTCGTAAAGCTAAAAGAAAGAGAATGCAAAAGAAAAATAGAGAATCTGATAAAGGTTCCAGGAAAAAACAAGAAAGGAAAAGAAAATCACATGAAAAGAAAATGAGAAGGAGGCAGCAAGAGGAAAGGAGTGATACTGAGAGCAAATCAGAAAGAAATCACCAAAAGTTGAGGGAATCGCACAGGAGAGATGATGTATCAAAATATCATCACAGAGATGAGTCCAATGGCAGAGACAGTTACCATGGTGGAAAGGATAGGAACCGTGAAAGAAGTAAGGATGTAGAAAATAAACACAGTAATTCGAAACCCAAGAAAGCAGAGAAAAGAGCTTCTTTTTCTGATGATGAAAGTTACAGGCACTGGAGTAAAGATAATGAACATTACAGTAGAAGAAGAGAACGATCAAGATCTGGAGAGAGGGCCCACAATGACTCAAGTCTGAGAGAGGAGGAGCAAGAAGATCGATACAGAAATGGTTCAGAAAAGCACAGAGAGAAGTACAACCGTTACTCTGACCAGTACAGGGAATCCAGAGAATCCAGAAAGAATGAGGACAGACGCAGAGAGAGCTCCCCACACAGACGAAAATAATGCCTAGCCAGAGGCTGAAATTGGTGTGCATTTCTGAGCTGTTAAAACTGTATCTCAAAACATGTTACTGAACTGTCTTTAAAAACAAAAATTTTGTACAAAGTGATAGTTTGCATTTGTAAATTTTATTAGTCTTTTTCAAATTTTCAGTACCACTTTTTTATAACTGTTGCATTGAGTCTTTCTGTTAAAGTCTTCCTTTGAAAAGATGAAGCTCTTTATTTTGTGAATAAAACTATTAAGATCTCTGTGAAATGGGTGGTTTTGTCACTTAGTTTCAAATATTTGTAACGTCATAGTCTAAAAAGATCATTTTTTAACTTTTCCTGTTAATTGAAAGTCAGATACTGAGATTAGGGCGATAAATGTAAAAATCTGAGATTATAATGTGGATGCTAGAAGAGTAGGCTTTATGGAAACTAAGTGTCAGTGCAACTGCTTCTGGCATTCCATTTATTCTGTTGACTGCTCAAACATAAAAGCAAGCTTGACCAAAATTTTTCAGGAAATACTTCAGTTGATTCATTTTATCTTTTTTTTCTTCAAGAGTTAAAAAATGAAAAACAATATTGCTGGTTTCAGTGTCACATTTGAAAGTGTGTCAACTTGTTCTGTTACTTTTCACAATGTTTTTTAATATTGAACATCCTGAGCTAGTTACACTTGTGATCTTAAAAGTGGGGGTTTTTTGTTCCAGGTTTTTTGTTGGTTTGTTTTTTGTGGGGGGTTTATAACTGAATTTAGTTTTAAGGTCATAGACTTCAACTTTAGCCTTACAAAGGAGGTGTTTGAGAGACATCTTTCCCATTTTTCCATATTTCGTATAGAAATGAAGTAGGAAATCTAAATAAGAGGTGGTTCAAATCTTTTTAGACATTTTGCACTCTGCGGCTTGAAGTGCTCAAGTTTATTGGAAGCAAAGTTTAAAAAAAGGAAACAAAAAACCCTTAGCTGCTGCAGCAGTTTCTAGTATAACATGTTCTACCTGGAGACATTTGAAGCAAATAGCTCAACATTCATTGTACAAGTAATGAATCAAGATCATCTGGTTAAGACTGTAGTAACTAAGGAACATTTTGAAAGTCTTTCAGCATGAAATAGAAAACAGTGTAGACATGGTCAGTAGGAAAGACAGAGGTGATAGTTGTATATTAGGGAATTACTGATGCCATAAGAATACATTTTTTTTACTTTGTGAAATGAGCACAATTGCTGGGCATATGATAACACATTTCATGTATTAAATCATTTCATCTTGCATAAAGCATAGGAAATATATTTGAGCTGTTTTGTAACAGAAAATGGAATAATTCCTAAGGAAATAGATCAGGTTTGCCTCAGTCTTGTCACAACATTTTTCTAAGAAAAATGTCATGTTTTAAATTTTTTTCTGTACTTAACAGAATTTATTTCTGCAAGCCTTCATGTAATAAAATATCTCTAGTCAGAAACACCTGCATGAAAAATAAACTCACATTGCAGAGAAAAAATATGGTTTCTATCTTGTTATACCACACAGTTAAAAATGCTGTAGTGGCATCGTGAAGTATATATTGTTTAAACCATGGTGGGTTTTTGTTGTCCAATGCGCTTCTCATTTTCAAAATGATTTGTGCATTTTTGCAGTGTGTGTGAATTCCAGGGCAACTTAATTTCAAAGAACACTTTCTAAAATACTTCTGCTGATAATTGTTATACTGCTTTGATAGCTCCCTACAAACATTATTGAAAATGATCTGTACTTTGTAATGGCTTAATTGTACAAACTTAATTTATCTAGAGTAATACTTCCCTTGCTATGTTATGGGTTTAATAGCATAAATTTCATTAACCCATAACTTTTGAGGTATTCTGCTCAGGTTAAAAAGCTTGTTAATTAAATCTTTAATAATAAAACAATAAATATGAAAACAAAACGTATTCAAAAAAAAGTGTTTGATCTCAAACATCTCCAATTTATGATATTTCATACAGGATGATAAAAATATAATGCTCATTGGTAGAAAAACCAGAAAAGGATAAGATTAGGACTGGAGCTGGGGTTTTAACTGCATTTATGATTTCTTGGGTGGGTTTTCTTTTTTCCATTTCCAGGATTTTTAATAGATTTTTAATAGAATTACCTATTTAAAGTAGCAGTTATTTCTACCATTACTAATATGAGTGGGCTAATGTTAGGTAGAAGCAGTGAGACAATAAGCAGTAGTTCTCATGTGCACATGTAAAGAGATACGTGCTCAGAAGGGCTGCAGTGTGGTCAGTGATACCGAGAGCGTTCCCAGTTTTTAGCAGACAGTTGCTTCAGGACTTTCAGGTGGATTCTGCAGCAGCTTGTGCCTGGACTTCCAGCGTTTTGCTGTACAGTCTCTGGGGGGGGGGGGGGGTGTGTGGTGTTATAGTTTGTGCCTGATTACTTTGGCTATTTTCCAATGTGTTTTCTGAAAACGGTGTGTAATTGCTTCCTGCTTCTCATCTTGTCTGTGACTTCATATGCCTAAGCATATATATTCTTTGCCATTTCTTTTCCAGAAGTTAAAATGCATCTCTGATGTCTGTTAGCGTGGAACTGTTCTGTAGCCCTGATCAGTGTTCCTCTCCTTTAGTTTTAGTGGGTTTTTTTTCTGAGAAAAGAAGTCAAAATACTGTATAGTCTCCAAACTGAGGGTATTGCAGGATTTGCAAAGTGGCATAAGAGTTTTGGGGGGTTGATTCTTTTCAGTGCATCTTTCAATTGCTGTAGAGGGATACACAGTGATCCTGGGCTTGCATTCCTCAGCAGTAACAGCTGCTTGTAGGCCATGCTTGGTAATGAAGCAACTCAAGCATCTAGTCTATAATTAATACTGGAGCTCTAAGTTGTGTTTTGAATAGCAGTTTTGTCTGAAAAAGTTCGAAGAAGTGTTCTGTGACATTTTTCAGTATTTTGCTCAGTTGTTAATCTTTGTTGCTTAAAAACATGATAGAAACAGCCTTCGTTTTCTGTTGTTGGGTCTGGTTTATGAGTTTTGTTTAATACACCTCTGCTGTCAGAAGTCATCTGATGTAGGTACCTCTGTGCTGTGTCCATGTAATGGCTTGGCTGCCTCTCAGTGTAAATGCCAAGTTGTTTTGGTCTTGCTGCACTGCAAATTTCAAACACAAGTGCTCCTGACTCCAAAGAACAAAAATGTTAGAGAAATGTGCCGTGTATTGGCCCTATACCTAGCAAACTATACTGTTGGTCTTCAAAGTGTGTTGGGAGTGGGGGTATTAGGCATTTGGCCCTTGGTCTTCACAATGTGTTTGAACATAGATCTGTTGTCAGCTTCTTGGGTTGGCTCACACAGTCCCTCATGCTGGTCAGTGGTCAGGGGTGAGTTCCTGTTGCACAGAGCTGTCTGCTGACCACATTCACCTTGGAGGGAAGATGATTCCTATGGGAAACTTCCAGACTCAGCTGGGTCTGAGCTGCTGTGAACCAAAAAGATGTTTGGGAAGGAACTTGTGATGGCCTGTTCTGATCTTGCATGCTTACTACCTTTCAAGGGTGGTTGTAATATCTAAGTCCGTACATAAATTAGGAGAGACTGCATCCCTTTTGCTAGGGCTCCCTGGCCAAGTATCTGAATTTCCTCACAGTGGTGGCAAAAGGTATTATGGAGACAATCTGTAATAAGACCATCTTGTTATTTAAATTATCAAAATATTACCTCATAGTATTGCCTTTCATAGTATGATAGCAGTTGGATAAATTTTGGGACAAAACTATATACTTATTTTGTTAAAGATATTTTAAACTTGTCATTAACAGATCGTGCTTTCCAAAGCAGGTTTAGTTGCTATATAAGCAATATTGCAGTCTTCAAGTTGTAGGTAGTTTGTCCTCACAATTCTGCATAGGAATGGAAACCTGACTACAAAAATGTTATTTCTCTTTGTGGTGTTCCTGTTAAATAAATTTTACAGAGAGGTCATGAACATCTGAAAATCAATTTTGAAAATTACTAGCAGTACTAATTAGATTTAGATGCTATGTTATTTTAACCTGCTAGCATGGTGTTCTATAATTTACTTTAAGGCTCCAATAGCATAACTGTTCATAACTTTTGAATGCAGGATATGCTCTAAAACAGGGTGGCACATGTCAGCCACCAAAAAAAATACACGAGCTAGGGTGGACACATTAAGCTCCAGCAGCAATTTAAGTATCTTCCTGTCATTATATTTATTGTTTTATGACGAAAAAGACACTAGCTTATCTTCATTCACTGTTCTTAAATGACTGAATTATCTTTCACTGCTGAGGAAAGCATAAAGCTAATTTCTTTAAAGAATCGTAGAAAGCAAGAGTGTATTATCATGTTAGCAGAGAGAATTGACTCCAGTTACTCTTAATAACATTCAGAGCAGGGAAATATATCCTTCAATTTATTTCCAATTAGGTAAGTTAGTATATTTTTTTAAATCTTTTACTCATCAAAATCTTTTGTTTCGGAAATAGTGAACTCAAAATGCAGAATAAAGGGGCATTTTAAGCATTTTAATTAAAACTCTACATAAAACATATATTAGTAGCTTAAAAGTGGCATGGGCAAAATGCTACTTTGTGCTGAAAAACCTTTAGGTCATTTCAGATGTTCTGCTTTTTGTGTGTTTTCCTAAAGAAAGTCTGTAATTTGGCTGAGACCAGTTAGGGATTTTCTTTTCTTGTCTACTCATGACTATCATCAAGCATTTCCTTCTAACTTTGAAGGAAAAACAAGGGGGGGGGGGCGGCGGGACTGCAACTTAAAACCGTGGTGTTGGTAACCCATAAACCAG
>JAOEHY010042833.1:0-19061 GCA_025447955.1 Psilopsiagon aurifrons | reverse complement strand
GGGTGCTGAGGCACTGGCACAGGGTGCCCAGAGAAGCTGTGGCTGCCCCATCCCTGGCAGTGTTCAAGGCCAGGTTGTATGTGCTTGGAGCAACCTGCTCTAGTGGAAGGTGTCCCTGCCCATGGCAGGGGGTTGGAACTGGGTGAGCTTTAAGGCCCCTTCTGACCCAAATCAGTCTGGGATCCTATGATTCTATGTTGAATCCTAAGGTGTGCAAGGGACACCTAGTGCTTAGCCTTTATGAAGAGAAATATTAATGTCACATGGAGGGCTGTCTTTCCAGCAGGATCAATTTTTGATAGAAAACAAAGTTGCCCTCCAACTGTTGTCTGTTAAGTGCTGAACAATGGGAAGCAATGAGGCATTATGGTGTTGGCTTCAGCTCCAGGACAGCAGATCAGTGGCTGTCTGCATCCAGCCTGACAATAGTTTCTGACTTCCATTTGTTATCACAAGACCTTAAACAGAGTATTTAAGTAGGCATTGAAGAGCTAAGTCTGAAGGGGTAGTATGTAAAGCCTGGACCTAACCTGTGGACCAGCTATGTTTCTGTATTTCAGTGAAAATGGAATGAATGAAGGAAAAAGAAAATGGGACTTGTAGGGATGCAATCTGGGAAACCTGACACATCACATATGAAAGAAAAGAAGCAAATTTAATAACTTGGCTCTTTCGAGTTTCTCTTGAAAGAAAGAGCAAAAGAACATCTAATGCTTAACAACTGGCATTTCTGTAAGTGTTCATCACCATGTTTGTACATCTATGGGACAGATAGAACAGATAGTGAGTCAGATAGTGCAGAAACTTGTATGTGTAACTTCAAAATCAGTTTCATTAAGTATATTTAGGTGAACTGAGTGATCACCTGCCAGGATCTTGTATAAATATGGTAGAATTTTGTTATATTTAGTTTTAAAAAAAGTTAAAAACATCATCTTTATCATATTGAAGGCACAGTCAGGGTTTATTGGATATGCTGGATGAAGTGCTTTTTTCACCTATATATTTGGACCTGGATAATGTTACTACTTGTGTTGTCTTGGACATTACTTGCTGTCCTACTTCCTGGAGGTGTGACTGGTCAGAGTCTGCTGCCCAGAAATGATTCATTTGGCATGGTATTCAGCAGGTAGAACTTGAAGTAAAATCACTGGAATTAGAAATAACAGTGCTGCTCCGATGTTTGCATCTTGTCTGTTGCAGTAATTGACAAAGTTGTTGTAAATGGCAGACTCAAAGCAAGATTGGAGCCCTTCAAAAGGTTTTAGGGGAAAGTGTTTCAAATGGTGTTGGTTACCTTTTGCTTCTGTTTCATGCAGCTCCTGGGTGGCCTGATCTAAAAGGTTAAGACACCCCTCTAAAAAAAGGCATTTGTCTGAGAACCAGAACTTAAAAGAATAGTATGTACAACTTAAGCATTTGGGTGCTTCTCTTCCTGCAGGCCCTCCCACCAGAGATGGATTTAAAGTTTCCTCAGGTTTTTGGGACATTGGTGTGTTGTAGTAGCCTTACACTAGAAAAAATTAGAGTAAATTTCTATCTTGCTTACAGTCTACTAGTATGCCTAGCCAAGGAAAGAAGGGGGGTACGACTGTCAGCAGTGGTGAATGTGAACCAACTTTGCCAAAAGCTGTGCGAATACCTTGATTGATCTTTTTGTAATAGCAGATGAATTTCCATTTATCTTCCAAACAAAACCTTTTCCAGAAAGGCTTTTGACAGAGCATGAGGTTCAAGAAGTAAGTTTTTGGGTGTTGCAGACTGTATATGGTCACGCTCAGCATTTGAAATGAAGTGCATTCTCACATCTTGTCTATGTTTCTGTGCTCTAAGGATTAGCACTTCTGAGTCCTGTAAAAGACAAGCCTGACCCATTAAAGCTGGGTGACTGTTTAATTTTCTCTGATGTATTGAACTAGATTTGTTCAACCTTTTTCTAATGAAACACTAAATGACTCTGTTGGTGTACTGTAAGTGCACTTGAAAGAGGTCGGATGCTGAATTCCATCCAGTGCATTGTTAAGATATGTTTCAAGGAAGATAAGCAGTCTCCATTGGATTGAAAGTCAACATGATTGTAACAAAGATAAATGCTCCAGACTTCCAAGTGACTTTTAGCTCCTTTATGCTGATAAGCGGTAATAAAGTGTTAGCATGCTTTTCACTGATGAAGAGCAGTTAGATTTCACTTGCAACTACAGAGAACTTAATAGCACAATAGTGCTTTCATAAACAAAATAGTTAAAGAATTCTTGCCTTAGCTTATAAGTTCGGAAAAAGTTCTTGTGTCTTGCACTTTTCCATATGCCAAGGTAAGAGAGCATGCACTGGTGAAATAATGCATTCCAAGCAACATTGGATTTCCAAACCTTGTGCTCTTAACTGTTTCCTTATCAATTCTTTTCTCAGGTTGATGGCTTGTTTTCCTAAAGACCTTCTTGTCCTAAGGACAATTCTTTGCTTTTATCCCCAGGGAGTGCTTTCTGGGGGGGGGGGGGTGCACAGGGATTTGCAAAGTTGCTATTTCATAATGATCATTCGAAAAGATGCAGCTTAATGGAAAATGTGTTCTCAGAGGAAAAACGGGTAAATGTTCTGAACACCAGCAAACTCTTAGTCTGCATGCTTTCAGAAAGCATTGCAATGACATAGCCATAATACTTTCCTAGCTACTCGGAAGAAAATTGACTCTATCCCAGCCGGAATCAGGACACAGGTATTTTAATCCCTTCTGTATATGGATTATATTTTTTCTCCCCTGAGCTGTAGGTAGGGAATGCAAAATAACTGAGTTGAAACTGTTGTTAAGGAGCTTGTTAAAATTTGGCATAGGTGTGTGGGAGAACCTTTTTGGAGTTTGTTTTGACACTGTACTCCCAGCACTTGTGACTGGATTGGCTCAGAACCACTGACTGTTTTGCTTAAGGGAATCAGTTAAGCTCACTCCCCAGCAACAATACACGGAACAGGCTGGCAGTAACAAATTTCCCGTGTTCTTGTAAAGGTTTGCTAGTTACTTGTTTCATTCTGGTAATTTTGGAAAGAAGGAATTGTCTGGAAGAAGTTATTCCAGCTGCATCCTAAGTAGCAAAGTAGATAAGAAATGAAACTGTGTTGTGAAGCTGAGTGTATTTGCCTATGGTAGCTGGGAATAGCTCTCTTTCCTAAATCATGAAGTGGGTGTGAATGTGTAAGGGCCCTATTTGCGTGTCTCTTACAAATGCTGAGGAACCTGGGAATCTGCAGAAGTACTGGGAAGTATTAAAATACCTTTAAAAAGTCATCTGAATTGAGTGTTTTGTAGTCTCATTGGGTACTGGTACCTCTTGATTTCAGTGATGGGACATTGTCTCCTTCAACTGGCATTGCTTTAACTTTTAACACATTTAATTCGAAGTTCTTTAAGTATAGTATTCTATATAGCTTCAGTATTAGCTTGGTGCCTACTTAAATGCTAATTTGCTTATTAGTGTAACCTAATTGTAACAGATGTCTACCAGGTAAGACATGTTGCAAACAGGGCTTTGTAAGGCCTATCCTTTGCTGATTTTCCAGCTGCGTCTGTATTCAGTGTGATCCCTGATTGGCAACAGCAAATTCTGGGTTTAAATCAGATTTCACAGAATTAAATAGGAGAAGCGTAGTTTTGCTCATTTTTGGTGGCAGAGCTGCACCAGCAAAATCCTGGGGTTGTTGCTGTAAAACACATTATGTTAGTAATTTTGGTAGTAGATCTTATCACTGTATGTGTGTGATCATTTACTGCTACAAGGAAATACATCATTCTTCCAAGTAACTTTTGTGGCATATTTGAAGTAGAAACTTTAATTTCTTGATTACAGTAGACTTTATTTTTCTGTCCCTGTCTTGAAGTTTCAATTGATGTTGCTTTTTAAAGGAACTTGGTTTAGAATATTCGAATAAACTGGCCCATGTCCAGTTTTGAAATGTCATTAATATCTGAAGCCCATTCAAAGCTGAAATATTCCTGATTTTTTCTTTGAATTCAAAATGTGCTGAAGAAAGATGTGATAGTGTCAGGCATGTGCAGTTTTTTTAGAGGAATTAAAGTATTCGTATTCCTTTGAAAGCCTCTTTTTATATTTGAGCTCTCTCATCTTTGAAGAAAAATAAATTAATGGACGTTTCTTTTCTAAAAGAAAATCTTAGTGTAATAAATCAAATCGTACTGCTGTGCCCATTACCAGCACCCAGAACAGAAATAGAAAACTCTGAAGTGTTAAGATGTAACCCTCTTCTAAATTCATGTTGCTTATAAGACTATCTGCGGGGAGAATTGTAAGTCACAGTAATGAGAATATCTGGGAAGGAAAAAAAACTGCTTGATAAACCATGAGGACTGTTCAGCATAGTATAGGCAAAATGAAAACTGGGGTATATTTAAGTGTTCTTTTTCTGGGGGTACATAATCCAAATGTACCATTGTTAGAAATCTCATTTCCTGTAGCATTCATGTTGCATGTGCCTCTGTCTTCTGGATTGCTCAGGTAATGTAATTCATTAGAAAAGTGCAAGCAAAGGCAGAGTAGATGGGTTCACATCAATAAAGATTAACACTTGTGCAAAAAGTCACATTTGGCATGTCAAAGTTCGGGGTAACTGGAGAAGATGCTGCCCTCAGGGCTTTCACCATCTTTCACCAAGGGGCGATTATAGAACTTCATGCAGAACAAAGTGCGTATACGCTGATTTTATAGTGGTAATTCGACAATGGTAGTAATGCAAAGTGGCCCCATTCCAATGCTCTTACGCCCATTCTTGGTTTAAGATGAAGCCTCTGCTCTGCTTATTTTACTTCTAATGCTATATGATTACGTGGCTTCAGAGTACTTTAAAAACATTCATTCACTTCTAGTTATATTTATGGGTTTTGTTACTTTGCTATTTATTTAAGCATATAGGAACAAAAGATGAGGATGCAAGCAGAGAGCTAAGATTTTCACAAGGCTTTTTAAATGAGTTGTTTAGAAACTTAATGCATCCCTCTATGTCAGAGACTTCAGAAACAATGCAATTATAGACTTTACATTGAGTCTTTTGTGAATGTGCAGAGTGTTTTTAGGAGGATGGGGATGTAGCTGGTTTGTTTTGTGTTCACAAAGGCTTATCTTGGACAAATGACCATGTAGTTTCGTAGCTATGGTAAAAGGTACATCTGTTATGTATATGCTGTCCTTAAACAAATGTGGCATTCATCTAAAAGCACAGTCCATAGTGATTCCAAAGTAGTCCCCAAAATTTCTGTAGCATTCACATTCTCTAACCTAAATGACTAAGGTCTTTACTTCTCTCCAAAGAAGAGCAATAAAGCAGAGAAGCCTTCCTAGGGTGTAAAAGCTTGCCGAATGTTTAAGAACTGAAAATGTCACTACTGAATGCTGCTGCCCACTGATATTGCTTACTCAAAATAATATAGTGCAAGCAGAACAAAACGGGTGCTATAACTTAGTCTTTGAAATAGTAAAATTCATATTGTTCCATAGTGCTGCTGGAGGTGAAATCTTTGACCAGTGTGTGGCTGAAAGAGAGGAAGCCTTCAAAGAAAAAGATGTTAAAAGACTTATGAAGCAGATCTTAGAAGGAGTTTCATTCTTGCACAGAAACAACGTGGTTCATCTTGACTTAAAGGTAAGATTGTTGTGTTTTTCTCATTAATTTCTTATCTGCTTTCTCATTGGCTATCTGCCGTGCTAATGCTTATTTGTAATTCATGCAATTTTTGTCTAGTTATTCTTCAAATGATAAAATTCAGCATCTGGGATGCAGTAGGCACCAGGGCAGTTTTCTATGATTATGTCAAATATAAACTCCATTTGATCAGTGAAAGGTAATAAATTCCAAAGTGGATTTGCCTTGCACCTTAAATTGCAAATGAGAGCTTTGGCAAAGACCTGACTCATTTTTTAAGTGTAGTATGGTTAAGAATTGAATTGTAACAGGGATCCAGAAAAACTATTGTCTCCCAAGCTGCAGTTAATTTTAGCCATACAATCCTGTGGAAGATGCAATTTTAGCTCATTTTGAGCTTGAACTACTTTATGACTAAGCAAGGCAGTATAAGAAGTATCTTGCATTGAAATTTTTGAGACCTTTTTATGTGTCCAATTCCCATATTTACTAAGCATGCAGTAAGCTGCTACGTGCTTGTTCTGTTGCTGAGATCCTTACTTGCACTTAATTGCATTTTGGCAGCATTGCAAAGCTACCAGTAGACTCCAGTATCAAGCTGCACATACTTCATGTATAACCTAGCACATCATGAACCATTCATCAGCTAAAGCAGATGATGGGTAATATTTGCACATAAATGTCACCTGCCTCGTTTTCCAACCAATCATTCGGTAAGACTTTCCGTAGCCCATTGATTTAGTCATGCACATAAATATTAATAATTGTATGAAAATAATGAATGGAAAATCTTAGCAAGTGATGTGAGACTAAGTGTTCAGAAGGACTCAAAATCAGCAGTTAGAATTCCTTAAAGTTCCAGTATGCTTAGACAAGAAACTCAGTGTTGGTTGGCCACTGGATTTCCTTGAAGCAAAGTATGTAAAATTAAAACCAGTTCAGAAAAAGCTTACTTAAAAACTTTCCAACTGATCAGAAAACATGGGTTATAAATTTGAGTATATCTAGTTCTCACTGAAGGATCCAGCGTCGCTTTGCTGCCCTATGAAAGCTAAGTAGCAGAGCAAATTGTCTGATGTTTGAGTTTATTATGTTTAAACATTGCTGCAGTGTGTGCAATGTGCTTCTGAAAAGTGGATCTTAATAGGAGTCCTAATTGCAGCATGATTACTTTCATTACCTGTAAGGTCTTAAGCAAACTAAGGTTTAGGGAAGTCTTCAGAATACTGGCAAATAAAGAGGATGCAAACTGGATTAAACGCCATGACTTGTGAGGATTGATTGACCCATGTACCTTGCAAGACTTTAAAAAAGTTCCTTTTTTCAAGCAACTCAAAACCTGAATTTGGGTTCTGGTTCTGGCTGCATGTTTATTAACCTACTGGCCTCAGTCTTGATTATAGTATGGCTCTTGCTGGTTTTCCTGGTGGCTTACAGCACTATGGAAGTTACTAAATACTTGGTTTTGTGGTGATATTTGCAAGACTCCTGCAAGGGTACCGCTGTAAGCGAGGTGTTTGCTAGAATCAAAAAGCTTACAGATTCTTGCTGAAATGTTTTCTGTGCTATTAGTTTCACCTTTGGGTTTCTAAAGGTTTCCTTTTTCGTTTGTCTGGTACAGATAACTTTGGAAAGGTCCGTCCAATTTTCCATGTGTTGCACCCTCAAAAATATCAGGCTCTACACCCAGAAGAATTTAAGTCAAAATGACTGTCAGTATGCGACTGACAGCTGCTTGTTGTAGTTTTACGTTAGAAATCTAACCAGTGACACTGACAGCTAGCTTGCTTTAGCTTCTGTCTGTGCACTTCATAGACGAAAGATATATTCTATGAGACTAAACACTGTATGTTAATAAAGGGGTATTTTGATATGGCTTACTTAGCAAGGTTGCCACCTGATCATTTCTTTCCAAAAGCATGGTTCTCCTGAAAGACAGCTGAAATGTCTGAGTTTTAATAGGAAAATACAGTCATGTAATCCAGCTTTGACTTGGAAAATGCCAACTATAACATTATGGAGTGCAAATTAAGTATCACTTGACAGTATTGTGTGGATGCTATTTAATTTGCAGGGTGTGCATAGATTGTAGTCAGGAGTCTTTCATCTCCTCGTAATGATGCATTAAAGCTGCAGAGTAAGGGAAGACTCCTTCCTCTGTTTTCATTTGCTGTTTGACTTCAGCTTGAATTGGTGTTTGGTGAAAGTTTAAGGTAGCTGGGAATGGAAGAGAATTATAAAGGTGTGGGAGCTGAGGAAGGGCAGCTGCCTTTTCTCTGCAGCAGACAGGTAGAGCCTTACGTAGCCCTGGCCTGTGGGAGAATGACTGCTCCAAGCAGCACTCTCCTGTACTATATATTATCACTCTGGTTATCCAACAGGCAGCTTTTGACTTCCTTCTTCTGCATGGTGTTCAAGATGTTGCATTCACTGAGGACAACAGCAAAATAATTGGAAATTATTTTGGGTGTCATTTTACCCCAATGTTCAGAAAGCAAACTAATGCACTTATAAAAGAAGGAACACTGCAGATCTTCTCAACTGAATTTTCCAGGAGGATTAAGGTGGAATGTTTATTACACAAAAATGGAGTATCATTACAAGTGCAGTATTCTTTGTCTAATGGAATATCCAGGAAACTAAGAAAAAGGTTGTAATTTAAAATATCAAATTTTCAAGGCAAAAGAACAGTTTAATCTCAAGTTCAAACCTTTAAAGCAAAGCTGTTTGTTAGTAGACAGGTACAGAGTATCCAGATTCTACACACCCTATTTTGATTATAGTCTTGTTTCTTAATTTATGGGACTTTCATTGTTTATTTGGGGGAATAAAGTGTGATTCATGTCCAGTATGTCCTTAAGTGACAAAAAAACCCAAACCCTTATATTTCTTAATGATATGGAAGCCCTTTAACTATTTTTAGTGCAGACTGATCAGTCTAGTTCAGATTTAAGTCAAAAATGTAGAAGTGGTTAATATTTGCGATGATAAATGATGCTTTCTGCTGCTGTTTCTCGTAACATGATGATACAGGTGTAGCTGACTCAGCAAATGCCTAAAGCCCAAGTTTCTGGATGTTGACAGTATTCCTGGAAAAAACAGCTTTTTGGCTTGTTACAATCCTTCCCAAGGTACCTGTTTCTGGCTGTGCCAACTATGGTATTGGGCTAGACTCCTGTGGCTATATCACATGGTGTCTGTGCATATGCCAGTCTTGTGGTCGAGTATGCCCAGTCAGATTGCCAGTTAGCCAAGGATTTTTCCATGTGGTTTTGTTTGGTGAATAGCACAAGAGGGTCTAAATTGGAATATTTAAACCTTCCTGCACTGGAGGGGGAGGTTTTCAAGTGTTAGCATTTGACAGTTTTCATCAGCCATTTCATTACTGCTTGATGGTAAGAGTGAAAGGCACTTCTTAGAATGGCTATGAGGAGAGCCTCTGGCTTGCATCTCTCTTGCTTTTATGGGCTAATCAATGTTAGGTAAACCTAGATGTGCTGTAGTACAGGAAAACCAAAACAAAGAGTGTTACACATGTGTGAAAATGAGCTTCCTTGAAGTTTTATAGTAACTGTGTCAAGTTGCAAACTATGGTAAGTTCAGAGCTATGCCTTCTGTAAGATTTCATGCTGGTGTTTAGACTGTCACTTAACATGAACCCCAGAACTCTTCCTTTAAAGAAAACAAGTGGCATTTCATTATGAATTGATTTAGGGCTATGACTCAATTTGTACTGTAGGGGTGTTTCTGCATTAGGTGTGTTTTGAATAAGAAGATCATTTTGGAAAAAAGACAATATAAACTTATTCTGGCAACTACATTATCTGCTAAAATCCTGTAACAGAGGCTTCAGGGTTTCACAGTTTCCATTAAAAACTTTTCCTTGTTTAAATATAAAGAATAAATGCTTTCTCGTGCTTTCTATTTGCGTCTTCAGAAAGTAAATTTCCCAGTGTGAAGAACATCTGAGAGGCTAATTAGGGAGGCCTGCTCAGCTTTTCTGGATGTTTGCTTTTCTAATACAAATACAGAATAACAAACGTGGAATAGAAAGCATGTGGTAATGCACAGCTCCCAAAGCCTTTGTGCAGCCACCAGATACCAAAAAGAGCTTTTCTTAATGCATAGATTTACAAACCGAAAATAGATTGACAATGTGGTGAGGTTACCTTGAAATACTGTGGTTTCACTTTACAGGAATGGAAGACTGTATTTAGGTCTTGCAGCAAGAACTAGCCAGAGGCTTTTAAAATGTTCTTGCACAGTTTTATTTGTATGTTCAAAAGCAAGGCTACCCGTGTGAAAGCACACCGTCATGATTGGCAAAGGCAGTGAGGAGAGAGCAGCTTGGTGATGAGGGAAATAGCATAAATGCTGGTGTTAATCCAGGTGGATTATCAGCCAGTGGTTGCTTTGGTGTTCTCACTCTTTTGCCCTCCTCCCTTCTCTACCACCCCTGATGCAAGATGATCCAGGTTCCCAGTAAGTAAGGGCTTCTTCACTTTCTTGGGACCCCTGCCTCACTGGAGGTGTGAAGGCAGCGTCAACTGTTAAGAGTTACCATTCTGAGAAGCTCATAGTAGAGCCCAAAGTGAATTGGCCTGGAGGCAGGGATGGTCACTCCTTTTTTCTTTGTTTTGGCAAGGATATGCTTCAGTTGCAGAAAGTCCCTAGAACCTGTTGTCTAAAGTTAGTTTTCAGACTTGAAACTGAACTAGCATTTAAAAGAGATGGTAAAGAACTTCTGAATGACCACAGAGTTGCTTTGAAGGAAGACAGCCAGGATCTATAGTGACGTCAGAGCAAACAAGTTTATCCAAAGGTGATGCTCTTAAAAACCTGTTTTTCAGGCTGCTGTCTTTTCTTAAACTGTTCCTCAGTTAGTGTTCTGTAATGCAGTTGTTTGTACTTGGAACGGGATTGAGGTCGGTTGCAACAGGCTTTCTTTAACCAGGGGTAGTCAAAACAGTTCTGTGTGTTCAGGCTTTTTAAAAAGATGGGGTATTTTTGGACACCCTTCCACAGGGAGGGTTTACACCACCTGTTGGTAGGAAGCAAGCAGGGGAGTTAAACAGGTGATACGGAGGACTGAAGGTGCAAATTTGAAGGTATTTATATGCTTTTGTTAAATGACAGCTGTTGGCATGTGTTTTGTGTGTGTTCCAAGCTGGTAAACATAGACATGTGATTCTCAGTTATAAACGGAAAATCCTGCCGCTCCCTTTAGCCTGCCTATCTCTTCAAGTTCACCTTGGGGGAAGTATAAATGATCCTGGGTATTGGATTTGTTATGGAATGCATTATTGCTACTCATGATCTAAAAGCATTATGCAATATGGTGTCATAGACACTATATTTGGGTGATCCTGAAAACCTCCTTTTGTTTTTCAGCCCCAAAATATTCTACTAACCAGTAAGTCTCCCCTGGGAGACATTAAGATAGTGGACTTTGGCCTTTCCAGAATAATGAAGAGCAGTGAGGAACTAAGAGAAATCATGGGAACTCCAGAATATGTAGGTAAGTTGTTACTACAGTGAGTGAGGTACAGTCTCAGCTTTTGAGGAGTGGAGAGAGTCCCTCAGTTTGGTGAATGCCAGAGTGGCTGTGTAGTTACTGTGTCTGAAGATTAGCTTATTACTTGGATGTGGTACTGCTAGAAAAGCTAGAGCTGGTGAACCTCGCCAGTTTAATGAGTGATGGCTGTGTGCTTGCAGTGAAGATGAGTACACGCTTCAGATGAGTCTTACCAGCAGTGATGATAAGTATTACTTGGATTAAAAGCTAAAGGTTACATACTCATTCTCTGAATACATTTGAGCCTGTGGAGGCTTTTGTCCATTTTATTTTTAAAAATATATATACACACATATATATATCATTCCAGGTCCTGAACATGTACTTAAAAATATCTCTTAAGTTGTATGGTAAGCCTTCATGGGTATGAGGTTTAGTGCTTGAATATGGAATATTGGGTATTTCTGAGTCTTCTGGAAGAAAGCTGTATACAGCTTCCTTAGTAGGGAAGGAGACTGCCCTGGCTTCTGAAGACAGTGATAAAAGGAAACCAAATTTTTTATCTTAAAATCACATCACTTGAACAGAAATATCTTGATTTCAAAAGACTGTCATGCTTCAAATGGCTTCTCTTAAATTTTACTACATGCCCATGACCACGCTATGTAACTACAGTGTAATATCTGCAGATGACAAAGATCTTGGTTCTTTTTTTCCCCTGAACAGCTCCTGAAATTCTGAGTTATGACCCCATCAGTACTGCAACTGACATGTGGTGAGTTGAACAGATTAACCATCAACATAGCTCGCTTCACTGAAAAGGGGTTTCTTTTGTTCTAAAAACTAAAAAGCTGCTTTTGTGTGTTTTACTTGTGATTTAGGAGCATTGGAGTCCTGGCATATGTTATGCTAACAGGGATATCCCCTTTCTTAGGGGATGATAAACAAGAAACATTCTTAAATATATCTCAAATGAATGTAAGTTACTCTGGAGAAGACTTTGACCTCGTATCAGAGTCTGCTGTGGATTTCATCAAAACTCTGCTGGTTAAGAAACCCGAGTAAGTAAAATACACCATTGTGTATGTCAGTATGTCAGACTGGATTCATTTTAAATACAGCAAGTGCTGGCATTGTCCTTTCTAAAGCATAAAGGAACGTTGGTTATTTATGTTTCATTATGCTATTATTTTTCTTGTCTATGGAAAGAGAATTCCTCCATTCCCTTCCAACCTGCATATTCTGAATGTGTCCAAGCTCAAATCGATTTCAGGAAACTTGTTTGAGCTGTACCATGTGATACAGTTTATTGACTTTCCTTGCAGGTACTTTGCTGATGTCTTTTAAATGACCTGTGCTTTGAGCCTTTTATTTTTGCTTAAGTGCCTTACCCTTTTGTGGTTTGTTAGTTGCTTTTCTTGATGGGAAGCAAATTGGAACTTCCAGGTCTCAAACTACAAGAAAACTACTAATGAAACGGCACTGCTTATCTACGGAGATTTCATAAGAATGTAAAGATTGGATAATGTTCATGTATTTAAAAAAAGGGTAAACATCAAAAGCTGGTTGGTAACATGGGACCAGAAAGTGATATTTAAGGATCTATGGATTCCTTCATTATAGATGTTGGCAGTTCATCTCCTTGGGCTGCTGTTGGTCTTTTTTTGGTAAAGGATAGTTATCAGCCCTTTTTTTTTTTTTTTTTTTTTTTTAAGTTCTATCAGTTTGTCTTTAATACAGTCTTATCCTTGGAATAATTTGTGTGGATCTCTTCTGCATTTCAAACTCATTTGGACATTTATCCTAACACTCTCCTTACTCTGCAGGGACCGGGCAACTGCTGAAGAATGTCTTCAACATCCATGGTTAGAACAAAGTGATAATCCTGCTTGCAGAGCCAAGAATGAGAGTACAGGAAGGGAGACCAGTGATGTCACTCAGAAAGATGCAGATTCTGCCTCTGAAAAGTCACTTGATGCTGAGAAGACCGAAGAGGAGGAATCAATAGTGACAGAAGAACTAATTGTGGTGGCTTCATATACACTGGGACAATGTAGGCAGTCAGAGAAAGAAAAAGCAACTGAGCAGAAAGCCATTTCCAAACGATTTAAATTTGAGGAACCATTACTGCAAGAAATACCAGGAGAATTCATTTACTGAAGTCTGGAGCTTCATAGCTGTAACTGGAAGGCAATGGTTCCTACTAAACAAAAATATCCTAGCCAAGTGAATTTCTGATATGCAATAAATGTTCTAGATTAAAAAAAAATGTTGATAAATGGCATTCAAGGAAAATGTGCCAAGCTTTTAATTCCATGGAACAGATAAGATTTCAAGTGGCTGACAGGAATTTAACCAAGATAAAAAGCTTATTTTTGTTTGTAATTTTTATTTCTGTTTTTGTTGCTGGATAGCAGAGGTTTTGTTAATTGTTCCAGTGTTCTGGAGAAGTTGACATTGGAAATGTTTCAGTGACAGATGTCAAAAGGAGTATTTAGGTTGTGTTTTGGCATTTAATGAAAATATATAATGCTGTGTTTTCCTCAAAAGCCTCTTAGCACTCCTGACTTCAGTGGAATAATCTACTGATCTAAAAAAGTTGTATGAGAGGAGAATTTGATCAACTGCTTTGACATACAGATTTCAAAGCTATACTGTGTATATGTTTCTGTTTACATCAAGTCAAAGACCCAGACTCATCTGATGTATAGCCAAACAGTGAGCTGCTTTTCTCTAAGGAGAGATGCACATGCCCCACAGGTAAAGGAATCTATATCTGGGAACAATTTCAGATCACAGTGGTGATACTTCTTTATATGGAAGCGCAGTAAAATCCTGCTCCAGAGGGTGATAAATTTGCTTCAGTCACTCTTGAGAGTCAGCAGAGATCGTTCCCCTCCCCTCCTGTGTTGGGTGAGATGTGCTAATAGAATCCAGCTCAGTGTGACTGCGCAGTGTTGAGAAGTGGAAAAACAAATGACAGAGGGTCTGATATAGCATTGAAGTTCTCTCCACTGACTTCGCCATGTTAGATCAGGCAGTTTGTCCAACTAATGATAAATCAGCCCTTGATTCCACCTCCCCCAGAACCCAGCTGGGGATTTACTGGGAGTATGAGGACACTTCTGCCTTATTCTCTTCCTCTAACCGCTGCTTTAAGGGAGAAAGAAGCATCCTTAGGCTAAATTGCATAACCTTGTTCATATAGCTATCAGATGGGGAAGAAGGTGCCACTTCCTCTGAAATGATGAAGCACAACTTATGCCTCATGCTTTCCCTTAGAGACTTGGAAAAACAGCATGTGTATGATGGGGCAGAGTGGGATTAGGGAGCTGTGTGGATGGGTCATAGTTCTCAATGGATGTGGTCCCGCAGAGGACAAAGCTGGGACCAACTGGGCATCAAAATTGACTGGGTTTTGCGATGTACAGGTCTGAGGATCTCAGACTAAGTCCTAGTTTTGTAAGAAATCTTTCATATTGATGCTGTTCCAAAGTTTAATTTTTATGTAATTGAAGTTTAGTACTATTATATTGCGTACTGTTAACTACTCAACTATTTATTTGGTTTCTTTATGCTGTTCCTTTATAATAAACCCTGACAAAAGTTTTCTTGCAGTAAAACAATGAATAGAAACTCTTAAGCTAGTTCTTTTATTTCCATGTTGCTACAGACTTTCCTAATTTCAAATGTACCAAGGCTGTCCTTACTCTTTGTAGTGAACAGGAGTTCAGTCCCTCCTTCACACAAAAGGTAAATGGCTTGTTAATAACACAGGCAGTGCTGGGGTGATCTGATTAGCATTGCTAAGGGTGGGAGAAAAGCACTAGTAAAGAAGAAAGCTGTGTGACCCGAGGGGGGGCCAATGTGCATTTTTCTATGAGGCTTCATTACTTGAAGCCACATCAGAAAACTTGCACTTAAATTGAACTGTTTAATCAGCCTTCTTCCCCTACGCAATTACATATTGGGTACTCATGTAGGGAGGACAGCTTTTCACCCCTTGAAGACCTTCATATAAGAAAGCATCCAGTTGTACTCACAGTTGAGCTTGGATGTATTGTATGTCAGAGTGCAGAGATGCTTTTCAAACTCTGGAGGAACGAGTTATGTGCTGTTATTTCCCTGCTGTAGGCACTAATCTACAGACTCCTGCTGAGAAGCTCCTGTGCAAGGTTTTCTTGGGTGGCTTTGGCTGGCCATTAAACAAGTTAAATCCCTGAGCCAACAGAGTAGCTGTTACCTGGGTGTTTCTGGAGGTGGGCAATAGCTGCATTGCTGCATGTTTGCTGACCCCACTGACAATGCTGAACTCTCTCAGCCTTTTTAGGCACAACAGGACTTGTGATGGGTGTCCTTTTACTGCTCAGTCATTTGCTCACGGCAATTTGCTTGGGTGAGGGGACACTAACTTATGAAATTCTCTTGTGCAGGACAACAGTTTCTCCTGGCTTCCATCACTGCCATTTTGACTTCTTATTTCCATATCCATACTTCCTTGCTTTTACAAAGTTGAGCAAAGCACTGAGGTTGAAGCAAGCTCACATCCACCCTTGCAAAATAATGCTGCCATACCTGCATACCTAAGCATGTAACAGCACATGATTGCTCACAGCAAATCATTTGAGGGATATATAGCTATTTCAATTCCTATTTATAACAACAGATGATGTCTTGGATGTGGGCTAGTACTGATGAAACAGTAGATGCTGAGCAGCATACATTTTGTGTTATATTTACTGGTATTAATGTATGACAATGAAGCTTAACATGTATAAATGAGCTATGTACTTATTACAAGGCCAGCTTCTCTTGAATTGGCTGCTTTGAGAATTCCAGTGGGCTGCGTTTAACTTTTTGTGCCTTAAGATGGTTTTATAGAGTGTTTTTTAACATTGTTGAGAATCTGTATAAGTTGTGCAAGTTTAATAGTATAAATTATAAACAAGGCATCTTAGATTTGGCCTGTAATAGGAAAAACCTTCTGTAACATTAAACTGCAGGACTATCAGCCAGTCCCACACGCTTGAAGCTGTTTCTGTTCCACTGTGAGTGTGGGTAAAGCTGTAAATAAGGTATTCTGTAGAGAAGGGGCTGTGGAGGTTAATGTTTTTGAGATGCTTAGTTACGAGTGAAGTAACATGCTAAGACTGGGAACAAATCAGCAGCTTGTGAAGAAGAGCTGGTTTTCTACAGCTCCATGAATATAGAACATTGCATGTACATACGTGTCTCATCGAAAGCTGCTTATGCCTTAAATTATGGGAAGGGTGGGAAGGGAGTGGGTGCAGAGAAAGGACTCCACTCCCTGGACCTCGTGGGCAATGCTCTCTGTCCCTGCTCTCACCTGCTGGCTGCATTCCTGGCACTGGGAGCATGGTACCTGTTTGCTTGAATGCAGGAAGCTGGAAGAAATGGCAGTGCCGGTATTCTTGAAAGTTGCTGGAGAACTGTTATTTCTATGGTTCTGATGTGAGAGGCATGAACTCTGTAGGCAGGGCAAGCCCAGGACTCTGCCTCTGTTGAGTTGTTGAATAAACAGCTAATTAAAAACAAAGCCTTGTCTCCTCTTGTCTTGTTGCTACGTTTACCTCTTTAAGCGGGAGGCTTTTTTGCCCAAAGCTGAATTTGCATTGTGATTTGTCTCATTTCTTATACCTTTCATTTGAGGGCCCCTACATACAAGAAGGTACGTTCCAGGTTGTGATCCACCTGGTGAATCTTGAGAGCTGCTATGTAGGAAATGCAGCTAAAACTGCACTGCCCATTCTCCCCTGGTGGTGCTGGCAGGGGAGCAGGGAGCTGTTCCATGGCTTAAGATTTCTCTTGAGTATTCCAGGCGCTGTTCCTGGAGGACAGCTGAGTGTTTTAAAGAAATAGTGCCTCTTCACTGTATTTCTGATAAGTGTTTACTGTTGCAGTAACTTCACAATAAGTGAAAGTTTGTTTTCAGAATACCTGGTGGGTCTTTTCTTCTTCATGCATGGGAAAATACTTTAGAGATAGGATTTAAAGAACAATCATAATCTTTCTTCAAGATGGCATTACCGATTTGAAACAGAACTCCAAAAGTTCCTCTTGTTTGTTTGGTGTGGCATGACTGGAATCAACAGTAAAGCTCCAAAGTACAGTGCTGCGGTGCAGACTAATGCAGCTTCAACTCTGCTGTGGTTGGTGACTACACCTTCATGCTTGGCTTTGAATACTAGCTAGAAATAAATTCCTGGCACCAGGTTGTAATATGTTACATGGAGTCTCCTGGTCAAATGCCCTTGCTTTTCTCCAAGGGCTTCTGTAAAGTTACTTCTCTCAACACCCACACAGCAGCATTACCGATAGTCTAGTTTTCTAGTTACATGTTTGTCCAATTTCTGCAGCAAATATAAAACACACCAATCATCATCTCCACTCTCAAGCAATATGCTTGCATTGTAGAGGTCTTTACAGCATGTAAAGAAGTTGAATTGGCATTAATAAATATATCACATTATCCATGTAAATATTCCTGTTTGGGATTTTTTTCTTGATGTACACTAAACCTAGAAATGCGTTGCTATTAAACTTAGGGCTGTTATTTCAGGTGTCTGACAGGTGGGAAATAACCTGCCTGAAGACATGGGCTTGGAAAGATGGTATTTAAATGCCAATGAATGGGGTGCAATGTAGGACAGCTGTGTATCTGGGCCAGGGTGGAGCAGACGCAAAGCAGCATTACTCCAGGTTTAACAAATCATGCTGAAACATGTGCTCCAAAGCACTGAAACTTCATTGTCCCCTCCAAGGCACACTGTGTCCAGAACCATGTTATTTGCCCAATGTGACTTCCTGTGGGGAAACACATAGTATTTACTAGATGGTGGCTGAGAAAAGTATTTCCTCTTCTGTGGAAAGGCATTTCCTCTTCTAACTGCTTAATTTCAGTAATTGTTCCTGCTACAAGGCAGCTGACAACTCTATAGCTCTGTAAAAGCAAAATATTTTGGTTCCATAAAAATACAACCTGGAAGCTTTCTAAAACAGGGAAAGAAAAATAGGTCCATATGGATACAATAAAACTCTCTCTTCATGAAACAAAGGTTTGGATTTGTCAAAGTGAAGCAGAGCGTTAGGACCACAACAATTACTGCAAAATTAGGAGAGGGAAGGGAACTTTGCTACTTGAAAGGATTATCTTTTTTCCTGTAAACATACAGCCCTTAATTGCACTGGGTCTGTGCTTCCTTCTGCACTCAGAATCACAGCTCTGCCAGTGATGCGTTGAAATCACTGTACCGCATCTCTTCAATTAATTTGTAATCCCAGTGTACAGACCAAATTACACAGGTGCCCTTTAACTAATCCTTACAGGCAAATCCCCTGAGCTGCTGGGGTATTGCCTTACAGTCTGCCACCTTCCATTTGTACCCTGTGGGATCCAGCTAGGCTGGTGGCTGGCTGGATGCTCTTGTCATGGGCCTTACCATGCAAATAGAGGCACAGGCTCTACTAATCCTCAAGGAAAGCCACTTAACAGAAACTGTGTTAGACTGGGTCAAGAAATTACATGATTCTAGTATTTTTATGCACTCAGTGCTACATAAAATGAACCAAAGGTGTTTTTCCAGGTGTGCTGTGTCTTCCAAAGCAACACTCAGAACGTGACAGGTCCCCATCACTGCTGGTAAAACAGGACTCCCTGTGCCACGCTGCCAGGAGCTTTGTAGCACATTTTGCAGAAAACATGCAGGAAAATGATTTTGCTTTGACAAGCACGTAAGGTGCTGGCAAATGGCAGGGGAAGGACTAGAATCTAGAATCCAAATGGTTTGGGCTGGAAGGGACCTTAAAGCTCATCCAGTTCCAACCCCCTGCCACGGGCAGGGACACCTTCCACTAGAGCAGGTTGCTCCAAGCCCCG
>JAOEHY010042831.1:0-10759 GCA_025447955.1 Psilopsiagon aurifrons | reverse complement strand
CACCATTATATGTCTATCTGTATTAGTTTAGGGCATTATTACTTCTCAGCTGAACCTCCTGTCGGGAAACAAGATGTATCTGTTAAAGTAGGAGATAGTGCAGTTTATTTTACAAATCCATTTACAAGAAGTAATAAGAAAAGCAAATGGTTCAAAAGAAAAGTTGTAGGGGTTTGTTGCTGGTTTAATTTTTTTGTGAGGATTTTTTTTTTTTTTTTTAATTAAAGTTGTAGCTAGCAAATTCCTTTCACTTGCAGTTTGCCATAGAATCATAGATTCATAAAATACCAGGTTGGAAAGAACCTTAAGGATCATCTGATGTAAACTTTCTAGGCAAAGCAAGACCTAGACTTGATGTCCCAGTGTGCTGTCCAGCTGAATCTTAGAAATGTCCAGTGTTGGGGAAAGCACCATTTCCCTGGGGAGATTATTCAAATGAGTGATCGTTTTCATTGTGATAAATTTTCTCCTTGTGTCCAGTCAGAATCACCCTGGGAGTAACTTGTGCCCATTACTCCTCATCTTTTCCATGTGACTTCCTGGAAACAGGAAGTTTTCTGCTTTGTAACCTCCCTTTATATACTGGAACAGCATTCTTCTGTAAGTTTTGAAGTCTTAAAAAATGTTATCTATAGGCATTCATTTCTTAATATGTCCATGACATGCATCTCCCATACAAAGACAGGCTGAGAAAGTTAAGGCTGTTTAGCCTGGAGAAGAGAAGGCTGCATGGAGACCTCGTACCTGCCTTCCAATATCTGAGGGGGGCCTGTGGGGATGCTTGGGAGGGACTCTTCGTTAGGGACTGTAGTGATAGGACAAAGGATAATGGGTTCAGACTTAAACAGGGGAAGTTTTGATTGGATAGAAGGAGGAAGTTCTTTACTGTAAGGGTGGTGAGGCACGGGAATGGGTTGCCCAAAGAAGATGGGAATGCTTCATCCCTGGCAGTGTTCAAGGCCCAGTTGTACAGAGCCTTGGGTGGTATGGTTTAGTGTGAGGTGTCCCTGCCCATAGCAGGGGAGTTGGAACTAGATGATCTTTCCAACTCTAACTAGCTTATGATTCTATAATTCTATGATTTTATGACTTACGTTCAATTTTTCTAAGTAATTACATCAACATGTTTTATGAAAGTATCATGTAAGTGCATACACCCAAAGCAAATTATCTTCCTGAGTCAGTAGCAGTTTGTGTTGTATTAAAAATACAGAAACTTTATCTTTTATAGAGGGGCTGGTTGACGAGTAACATTTTTTTTTTACTTAAGAAGTTCTCTGTTCTTATTTTATCTGCTTCAAAGATCGCTTGCTGCAGGAAACAAGAACAATAGGAGCTTAAGTTTTGGAAGGTGGAGTTGTTGGTGCAGGTTTGCCACCTTTTTCTTCTGTAGATTATATTAGGTGACAAATTGCTGCAACAAAACTACTATTCATCTCTCTGCATGATGCTTTGTAATGAAACGAGATTGGGAAAGGTAATATTCTGTAGCAGGTCTTCCTTTTCTTGGGCATACACAAACCTGAACGCAATAAAATGTTATTTGGATTGGTTTTCCTCTGCTCAGCATTTCTCAAAATTGGCGAAAGTACTGTATGCTTCTGCATGCATTCGCATATAGGTATTTTTTTATTCATTATTCAACTTTCTTTCCTTTGACTAATAAGGAAAATGGAAATCACAAACTGGTATAAGAAAAAGGGTATTCTTTCCTTAATTTAATTTCTTTCAAAGTTCAAATTGAAGGACTCTCACTCTACTACATAGAGCCAGAAAGCAAACAGATTTGATGAGACCTTAATACTGTGCCCTTAATGGAAAGCACAGATTTGCAGAATATCTCTTAATTTGCTTTTTTCCAGAAAATCAAGCTCAGTAACCATTTCATCTGGAAAAAAATGGGAGATACAGGAAAAATCATTTTTATTGCATATTTCATCTCTGTAATTCCTGAGTGTAGGTGATCAAAGTGCAAGAAAAGCCCTGAACAACTTGGATGTTCCTTTTCTGTGATTAAGAAAGCTAAAGCAACAGCCAAATTATCTGATACAGTTCCATAGATTTTTTTTCATCCTTTCGATGATGATTAGTTGAAAGAATAAAGAGAGTTTTTTGTCCTCCTCACTGCAGACAGTGAGAGGATAACCTGTGTAACAGGAAGCTGAAGAAAAATAACTCTCTCATCAATTTACATGGAAAAAATGTATCCACCCATTATATCTCCCGAATTTTTAGCAAGAATCCAACACTCCACTTCTTATCTATTCGTGGACGGCATTACAGATTCTCCTTTCTACATGTTTTTGTTATTGTTAATGACCATTTTTTTCTCCTCTGATTATCAACATGGATTACTAAAATATCTCTCCCATTCCCCTTTGATGACAAACTACCACATGTGTAGTCTCACCTTCTCAGTAAAGAAATGGATTCCAGAAATACTCTTGCTTATGGTTTTGGTCCTCTGAAGGTGATTTGCTCAGATCACTTTTGTATGTTTGAAATACCTTGATGCCATTTAGGAAAACAAACTCATTCCTGAAGAACAGGGTGGAGAGCAATGTACCATTCTTCCACTTAAAAGTTATTTTCCAGACTGAACATACTAAACTCAAATGCTGATTTTTCAATATACTTAAACTTATGATTATCTGAGATTAATGGAATAATCCACATATGTTAGATGGATATAAATCTAAATGAAGAACCAAATAATTAAAAATACTTGTCTATCTATGTCTCAACAACTGTACTTATAGACAAATTCTCCTTAGAGGTATTAGAGGTCAGAAAATCTTGATTGAGAATGTTCTTGTGAGAATGAATCCAGTGTGACTTTCCCAGTAAAAGGAAACCTAAAAAAGATAAAAAAAAAAAAAAAAACCCTCAGCCTTCTTATTGACCGAAACTGTCAGGTACCTTGTTGCTCATAGAAAGTAGGTGTTTGAGGAATTTGTATACTCCTTTACAAAAATATTTTATGTTGCTATTAACAGTATAACTTCTCTTTAGATATATATTTTTCACAACCACAATCTCACCAAATATCACATCACATCTACCTTGTCTCTTCAAACCACATTGCTTTACATATTCCGGGATACGTCGTATCTAAAGTAAATGAAAAATTTAGTTAAATGATACTTCAGTTCCTAGTTCCTTAAATAGTTCTGTATGGCTTGCTAAATATTTAGGTACTATCTGATGGTTTAAATAAAAAATAATACTTATTTATTAAGTCTTTGAATGTATATAAATAAATGGTGTATATAAGAGGATCGCCACAAAATAAGAACAAATGAATACAGGTGTAAACAACAAAAACCTTAAGCTGTCACTCTCTTTGAGGAAAAAAAAAAAAAAAAGCCAAACTCAATTTGTGTGATAATTTATTGATCAGTTTATAATGTGGTCGCGTTTATTTGTCTTCGCAATTTTACGCATAGTTTTCAAGTGCAATTCAGACTACATGCATTATTCTGATTAGATGCGCCTTGATCTTTTACAACATTTCATTAACTGCAGCTCTGTGGTTTTTCCTTCCTATGTTTTGTTAGGAAGAAAATGGATTTCAGATGTCATAAAACAAGAAGAAGAGCAGGAAGAACATTGACCTATATGAAGAAGAATTGAGTACAACCTCATAGTTCGAAACAGAAGGTCACATGTTTGGAACTGGCAAACAGTTGCTGTTATATAAGAAACAATAATAACGGGATGACATCAGAAGAGTCAGCACAGGGCGATTAATATTGGTCATGAGGTAATGAAAAGGCAGATTTGGTCTTAGAATGTTTCAGGGGAAATTTTCTTAGGGGACAGGGGAAGTATTATTTTCAGTTCATGAGGCACTGTCAGTGTTTCTTCTAGAATTTTAGATCGGTTATTTTGGCGCATTTTTATTCAGAAAGGTGAATACAACTGTACAAAGACACTAAAGAGTGGACAGAAAAAGAGAATAGGATAGTTATCCTAAGAAAAGTGGCCAGAAAGATAGACAGTTGAGAACATAACTGGTGGTGTTGAAACATATTATTATGGACTAGTTGTGAACAAATTTAGGCCTGACATTTCCAGTTGTTGGAATCATGAGGCTCTGCAGTGGGTTTTCAGCGGGAATGGAGAGTCAAAACCGCTGTACTGATTTAAGATGGACCATGATACTTTTACCAAAAGGAACATACAGTGTAATTATTCATTAAAGCATTTGGATGCAATAAGCTAGGAGTTTTCTTCAAACAGTAGTTTACTTCAAACCATAGTTGTCTATCCTGAATTATGACACCAATTTAGAGCAGCCCAGTCTTTTAAAACTGTCATCTGATGTTATCTTTACTGCCAAACCTCCTCAGTTGTTTCTGCAACATTACAGGAGGTTCTTTCACCTCAAATGAGACTCAAAATCCCTAAAACATTGTCAGTACTTGAAATGCTTATGAAAGACTTCACTGAACAAAAAGTAACACTGTTTCAGCATTAAAATTCAGAATAAGTGACACTTCACACTTTATTCTGTTAATTTTAACAGTTACTCTGTTATCTTTAAATATGTAGAACAGAGAGAATTTTACATATTCTACAGAAAGAAGTATGAGACAACTTAATCAGGTGTAGTAGTCTATGATAATCTATTTCTACCTTAGTTTTTTAACATGATACATTGAAGTAATTGATGTTGTAATGGGTTATCTGTGTACACTTTTCATGACAAAATTTATTGATTTATCTATCATTCTTCTAAAATATACTCATTGTGAATATGCTAAAACAACATTCCATTAACAGGTTTGCTAAATAAAATAACGTCAGCCAAAAAGTTTGCAGATTTCTCGGCTCTTAAAATATCTAATCAAGAGAACGGCACTCATGCATTTTGGCACTAGATTTATAAATTATGCATAACACAGCATAACATTAAAACATTAACATAATTTAACAATACCAATAGATCAGTTCCTAAGTGAAAGAAATAAAGGTGTTTTATCTGAGTATCTTGACTTGATTCACCTAGTTTGTATGTGATTAAGATTCATAGTAAAAAGAATGATTAAATAAAAATTTTAGAATTTTGCAGACATGTCCTTAATGTTTTCCTTTAACTATATAGTAGTTTGGGGTTGGTTTGTGTGTTTGTTTGTTTGTTTTACATAAAAGCCTTTCATTAATGATATTTTGGTTTCGATCAAACTGACACACTATGTCCTTTTCTAACCTCGAAAACTGTACAATTAGCTAAGTCTAGCTGCTTCAAACAGGCAAGAAATCTGTGCATTACAGGTAATTTCACTGTGACTGTTTCCAAAGTATTAAAGTACATGTATGGGCCATCATCATCAAAGATACTTCAACCAGTTTATCTAATATTTAGCAGAAGAAAATAGATAATGCTTTTCTTTATGTGTGATGATTGTCACACTGATAGTATTCTTAGAGGTTTTGAAACCTAGGCTGAATGTTTTTGCAGTTCAAGTGTCTAGCCAAGAATATAGAAGATGGTGTAATCCTGTGGATTTTTTTTCAGACTTGGAAACATGGATCTTGGATCCAAATAAGTATTTTTGAATGTTCACCTGATTTTAAATTTTTTTCTTTTTTTTTTTTTTTTTTTTTGTTTTGTTTGTATGAGGGGGGTGTTGTGATTTTTTGGATTTTTTTTTGTTCTTTTGTGCTATTGTCTCAGTCATAAGCCACAAATACACCACTGGGAAAGACTTTTCCCTTACACATGTAGACATTGTAGCTATGTGTAGTATGCTTGTAACTGATCCCTCAGGGTATATGACATCACCCTATGGTGCCATGGACTTACACAGGGATCCAGAGGAATGGTTACACCAAGAGAAAAAAACAACTAAAACGCCCCCAAAATAACCAACACTTTTATTTTTTAACCTTTATTTCCAAGCTAATTAAACAGGCTTTACTGAGAAAATCCTAGCTCCTGTACAATCATTCCTAATGCCAGAGTTATATGAGGGTGGAGTTCTATTTTATTGTACGAAACATCACATATAATGACTCCAAAAAGTTCAAACTCGTATAAACTAATTTCATCTGACCATATACAACTTATATTTATTATCACATTTGTCATATTTCCATTTTAGATGGAGAAAACAAACAGAAAGCTAACTTTCATAACAGCATTAGATTTTTACTCTTCTCTGACATAGCCTACTAAGAGAGAAAAGACATCCATTTCTGTCATGCTTTCTTTAGAAGTAGGAAACAAAGAAAATCATGAGCTATGGACATCCAGCCTCGATACTTACTGTTAGCAATTCTGGTTTTTATAATGGTCACCAAGGTCCATTTAGACACTGAGATCAGTTCTCCACACTAAAAGCATAGATTTGAGCTCAGCACCTTCTACAGCATTATAAAATAACCTTACACTGCTTGGCGTGCTCTCAGACATCCAAATCCTCCTTGTCTAAAACACAATCATTTTTCTGTACGAATGTAAATAAATAGCCTGATTATGCAGCATCGCAACAAAGTTACTCTTGTCAGAATTCCTCTTCCGGAAGAAAATGCCTTCATGTTATGTCATTGTTTCAGAATGCTTCAGTATTTTTTATTCAAGACTGTTTTTTTTTTAATTCAAGGTTAATGAGAGAAAAGAAGAATGTGCTCATCAGCATGCAAAGGTCATTCTCCTTATTATTGCTTTTTTGAGGGTTCAGGACTTTTGTATTCTCAGTTGCATAGTGAGACAGATTTTGCAGAAAAGGTTGTTACAAATCTTGGCTACAGCTCAATAGGTGTGTACAAATTTGTTTACGCAGAAAAAGGCATTAAACAAAAACCTAATTCGTTAGACAAGTATTGTAACTCTTGCCGTATTACAAAATCTAGGCAGGAGTAACATGACTATAATTAAAGGCTTCTCTCATTTTAAATGAAAAGAAAAACCTCCCTGTGTTTTTAAGAAAGGGAACATTGCAGCCCTAGACAAATGTCTAAGCTCAAGGCAGAGGCAGAATTTTTAAATGCTTTTCTTTTGGACTTTTATTGTCATAGAATCATAGAATAATAGAATAGTTAGGGTTGGAAAGGACCTTAAGATCATCTAGTTCCAACACCCCTACCATGGGCAAGGGCACCTCACACTAAAACATGCCACCCAAGGCTATGTCCAAACTGGCCTTGAGCACCACCAGGGATGGAGCAGTCACAGCTTCCTTGGGCAACCCACTCCAGTGCCTCACCAGCCTTACAGTAAAGAACTCATTTCTTATATCCAATCCAAACTTCCCCTGTTTCAGTTTGAACCCATTAATCCTTGTCCTATCACTACAGTCCCTAATGAAGCGTCCCTCCCTGGCACTCCTACAGGCCCCCTTCAGATGTTGGAAGGCTGCTATGAGGTCTCCATGCAGCCTTGTATTCCCCAGGCTGAAAAGACTACTTTCTCAAGCCTATCTTCATACAATAGGTGCTCCAGGTCCCCTACCATCCTTGTGGTCCTCCTCTGGACTTGCTCCAACAGTTCCATGTCTTTCTTCTGTTGAGGACACTACACTACTCCAAGTGAGGTCTCAGGAGAGCAGAGTAGAGGGGCAGGATCACCTCCCTCAGCCTGCTGATCACACTCCTTCTGATGCAGCCCAGGATATGGTTGGCTTTCTGGGCTGCAAGCACACACTGCTGGCTCCTGTTCATTTTTCCACCAACCAACACCCCCAAGTCATTCTCCACAGGGTTGCTCTGAATCTCTTCTGTGCCCAACATGTAGCTCTGCCTGGGATTGCTCAGACACAGCTGTAGGATCTTGCACTTGGCATGGTTAAACTTCATCAGGTTGGCATCAGCCCACCTCACAAGCATGTCCAGGTCCCCCTGGGTGACATTCGTTCCCTCCAGTGTATCGACCGAACCACCCAGCTTGGTGTCATCAGCAAACCTGCTGAGGGCGTACTCAATCCCACTTTCTCAATGCCACCAACAAAGATGTTGAACAAGAGTGGTTCCAACACCAATCCCTGAGGGAAACCACTCATTACTGGTCTCCAGCTGGACACTGAGCTATTGAGTGCAACTCTTTGTGTGCGGCCATCCAGCCAGTTCTTCATCCACCAAGTCATCTGATAGATATGTCTTTTATGGTAAGGATGCTGTCTTCTATGTGTCAAATAAGTAGATGTTGCTATAGTTAGAACTGAGACATAAGCATTTCCATATGGGTATTTAATCCAGCTTCTAACAGGTGTGCAAGGCAGGGGAGATAAATCCTTGAAAGTAAATTTATTGAAAAAAACACAAGATCATTAACTCTTAGATACTCAATTGGTATGATGAATGTTACCTTCATTGCACAAGGAATTTAGGTTCATAATTAATATTTTCATATTTCAGTTTCCAAAAGAGGTACCTAATATAGTGTTCTACATCATTAAACCTGAGACTGCTGTAGATTTCAGTATTTGAAAAAAAAATACAACCAAGAAAAATTCTAAATTTATGATGTACAGCTCTGTATTCAGAGCACAGTTATGGGAGTGGAAATGATTATCAGGCTTACACCTTAAGTGTTGTGAATTCAAAGTTACATTCATTGAATAATTCAGAAAGTAATCTCAATTCTCTGGATGTAATGAAGTTTACAAGTTCCAGTGAATGGAAGATAAGAACATGGTCTTTTATATAAGGAGTATGCCATAATCCAGGGTGAAATGAACCATGGCTGTACAGTGACACCATTTAATTTTGTAATTTCCAAACTTTTGAATACTTCACGTTCAACTTTAATACATAAACAAATATATGCGGATAGATTCCCTACATGTATTAGGAAAGCAATGTATTTTTTAAAACTTTCCACCTGATCTTTCTGTAAATGCTTCTCTTTCAAAAGTTATCTTTATGAAGATGAATTTTTTTTTTTTTTTTTTGTCAATGAATAAATATGCCTTCAGAATAATGTATGGACTATTGAAATACTGCAAATGGAGCTTTAAAATGGAGAACCAAATGAAGAATTAATACAAGCAATATTTACCCTGAAATTATCTATCTACAGTTTTCTAGCTATTTGTTCCTGTCCACTTTGCATAAAAGCTGTGCACAGTGGTATTAATATACTCTACTCCATTGCACTCTTACAGCATCTTATCTCTTTTTAAATAAACTTCTAACTTAATGTTCCATTATATATTTGGCATAGAAAATACACAAGTACAATCAGGGGCATGCATTTCTTTAAATCTCCTGTATTCCTTAACTATATGTGTTAGCCTTAGCGACTCTCTAGTGGACAAATTTTGATCTAGCACTGAGTTATAGTTAGCACAGCCCATAAGGAATAATGGAAGCTTCAACACTGAAATAAACTGTGATCGAGACTTATCACTACTGTTTCTGATATGGTGGCAGTTTCCAATAAAACTTGAAATATAACATTTGATAGGTATTCCAAATGCAGCTAACTGATTTGGAGTAAATTGCTGAGACATTTGAATTGCAGTTTCTTATCTGTATCTGCTGAAGTCTGATTAAGCATTATTATTTTTGCATCAATTGAAAGGTCTCTTAAGTGCTATGTCAGCTAACATGGACCTAAATACAGTTCTAAAAGTGAGGTCTAAACCCAGGTCATCTGCCTATTCCACTGATTTTGTCAGGCTGCCTGCCAAAGTACAAAAATACATTAATTAAATTTTCAGTGTGGATAGTAGCTCTATTAATACTAGAAAAAAACTGTTAATATGTAGTAGGTGAGGGGGCTTCAATGGCTGCAGGAAATGCGTTAAAAAAAATATGCTTTAAAATAAAATCAGAGCACTGAGACTTGTTTTATGTAATCTAAAGCTAAGGCAGCATTCAAAAGGGATTTTTTGAAAAGAGGAACTAAGAAATCGAAATTTAATAAAACCTTCTGCTGCAGTAATTTTCATATAGGCCTCCTTACCTGCTGGAATATGTGCCATAGATGTCCTTGAGCTAGAGAGACAACTGAGTACATGTATGTGTGTTTAGAACTCCGTCAAATGCATTTTGCATATATAGGACAGGTTGTCATTACTGAAATAAGGTACAACCTTCTCCTACACGTTCACACTTCAAGTATTACCTATGAATATTTATATAGCATTCATATAAGAATATTGAAATTATTGAAGGGAGATAAAATACTAACTACTCTTTCATATTTAGACTCTTGAGTTAGACAGCAGAAGTTTAAAATCCCTCTTTCAAAACGCATTGGAAATAAAGCTATGTGCACAGCAGACATGGTTAAAATGAAGGAAAAGAAACACAGCAGAAGTGAAACTTAAACAGGCAGAGTATTATGCTGGTAACCACAATTTCTTTATTTTAAACCATGGACAGTAGTTGCATTAAATTAGTTCATAACTAGAAACCTTATATAAAAGCATCATCAATTCTGTGTTAGCAAGATTCCATTCTTTGTACCCCCACAACATACGATATCTGGTGTTGCTTTTGCTACTTCAACTAAATATTTTAATATTGATTTGTTTGAGTTTATCCATATTTTTCTGATGTTCAAAAGGGTAGAAGCTTCCAGTTTTCTAATATCAGAAGATATGAGCCAGTGTTTCTAGTGGTATCATTCACAGAATGTAAAATGCAATCTGTAATCTAACCTGCTCCTTCTAACACCGTAACAGAAAACGCTGGTGTTTCTGACAGATTAATTGTGAAAGTGTTGTTATTGACATCCTTTTCATTTATTTTGTCTTTTCCTGTATT
The DNA here is from genome assembly GCA_025447955.1 of Psilopsiagon aurifrons. Lineage (NCBI taxonomy): Eukaryota > Metazoa > Chordata > Aves > Psittaciformes > Psittacidae > Psilopsiagon > Psilopsiagon aurifrons. Next base: position 43 of record JAOEHY010042831.1, on the reverse strand, counting down.
TTCAAAGTTTTTCTAAATTCTCACTGTGATTTTATTCCCTTCC
>JAOEHY010042830.1:0-10257 GCA_025447955.1 Psilopsiagon aurifrons | reverse complement strand
ACAAGTCCAGAGGAGGGCCACAAGGATGATCAGGGGACTGGAGCACCTCCTGTATGAAGATAGGATGAGAAAGTTGGTGCTGTTCTGCCTGGAGAAGAGAAGGGTGCCTGGAGACCTCCTAGCAGCCTTCCAACATCTGAAGGGGGACTATTGGGATGCTGGGGAGGGACTATTCAGTAGGGACTGTAGTGGTAGGAAAAGGGGTAACAGGTTCAAACTTAAAAGGGGAAGTTTAGATTTGATATAAGGAGGAAGTTCTTTTCTGATAGGGTGATGAGGCACTGGAATGGGTTGACCAAGGAAGTTGTGAATGCTCCATTGCTGGCGGTGTTCAGGCAAGGTTGGACATAGCCTTGGGTGATACGGTTTAGTGGGAGGTGTCCCTGCCCATGGCAGGGGGGTTGGAACTAGATGACCTTAAAGTCCTTTCCAACCCTATTTTATGATTCTATGATTCCGTGATCCTGCTAGGCACAGAGGTGATACTGACTGGTTGGTAGTTCCCTGATTCTTCCATTCTGCCCTTCTTGAAAATGAGGGTTATATTTCTCTTCTTGCAGTCATCAGGAACTTCAACTGGCTGCCATTATTTTTCAAGTATGATAGACAGTGTCTTGGCAACTTCATCTACCAGCTTCCTCTGGACCCATGGATGGATTTCAACAGGTCCTTAATATTCAGGTTTCACTGTTGAGGTAGTGATGGTTAGAGAAGAACTTTGGAGTGCCAGGAGACCTTGGTCTCATTTCTGGTCTCAGTTTTTGAGAGAATTTTTGTCTGGATAGTAACCATTATTGCTGGTTTAGAATCCTAAAATTGCAGAATTCTATTTAATAGCACCTGTACCCCAGGATCACAAGTACATTAATCACATTTAGAATAAAGACTTTTTACAATTCCTGTTTTTTGTCTGTTGGGGAACAGGTTTGGTAGGGCTCAAGCATTTGCTTCTTAGTGGAGGAAAGATGCTGTTATCAGTACTTAATGGTTGTTATAGTGAAGTATATTTGCAAAAAATGTCAACAACAAAGCCATTCCTATTTTGTCCATACACCGAACTTACCACATCATACAGCATTAAACAATTAAATAGCTAGGGTGAAACAATCCAAAAAGCACTACATCTACATTTGTGCTATTGTAAGTAAAGAAGTTGCTAGAAAGTAAGAGGGCAAAAGTGAAATGAAGACTTTAAAGTTTATCTGAATCTGTACTAACACTACAATTTCTAAGATTACGATATCTGCTGAAACTTTGCTGAAAGCTTATCAATTGATTAGAGCACAGTTCTGTGCTGATAGACATCTACCTGTCTACTTATGGATGTATGGAAATTCTAGTAAATCATCTAGATCAGATTAAACTCAAGGTAGTCAGCTGAATTAAACAATTCTTTTCCTTTATGAAATGCTCAGGCATTTCCTAAACAGCACAAAGATTAAGCCAGCTTGTTATAATCAAAGAAATCAGTCAGTAATGATAAAAGTACACATGCACCAGTCTATAGGTTTCCAAGTGAATGGGAAAAATGGTTTTGTTAGGCAGCACATTTTTCAGATATCTGGAATGTAGATTGGTGGTGTCAATATCTGCATGTATCAATGGCAAATAGAAAACTGTTTCCAACAGATAGTTAAAGTTGAGAAAATTCCTGACAAGGTGGTGGAGGACAAAGTGAACTTGAATCATCACCAAAACCAGAAACAAACATGCTCTACTGAGAGACCCTTTAAAGTCTTTTTTGAATCTTTCTCCTGGAGATATGCTTTAAGCTAATTGTAGAATATGCTACCATTTGTCAAGGGACAGCTACATTTTTAGAGCATAGGAAAATGGTTTTTCTTCTTCTCATCAATTGTTTTCTCCTATTGATTTTGTCTTTATTCAAGGAGAATGTATTCATCGGATCAAAACAAATCATTAGTTTTGTAAAATCTCTCAGGTTGCTGAATTAAAATCCAATTGGGAGGAGAAGTGAGAATAATTGTGTGTCAGCAAGTAATTCAGACTCCAATTCTACAAACATTTTCTCAGAAGAATGTTTTATTTACCTCATTTTTTTTTTTTTTTTTTAAAGAAGAAACCTCCTTCAAACTTATGAATTTGGGAATCCTTTAAAACATTAAGGTCGGTCAAATCATGTCTGCTAGGAATGTCTAGCATAAGTCCTTTTTTACTTCTGCATAGTTGGATTAACAATCAGTCTGAGTAAAAAAAAAGTTTAGGTCAAGCTTTGTCTGTAGATTTAATTGTTGCTAGGATTTTGCTACAGGTTTTTACACCTACTGTTTTTAGTTTTTTTCTTCCCAAAAGAGAAAATTGTAATAACTGTTTGGTTTTAGCTGTATGAATTTTAGAACTAGAAAACCAACAGACCTTACTGGATTCTTTTGCAGCAGAACACTTCCCAGCATGAAGGAGACCTAGTGGAAAAAGTAGTCAACCTGTTACTATTTGATAGCTGGTAGAGTGATGAAAGTAGTATTTCTAGAACACAAAACATTCTAAAAAAGGACTACTTGGTATGTCCCAATATTAAACTAAATCTGATTAATTCTATACAGAAGAGAAAGACAGTATCTAAGTGGGAATAGAAGAAAAACAAGCTGGTTTTCTGGTTGATCAGAAAGGAGAAAGGTGATAAAGTTGTTAGCTTAATTACAGAACAAAACTGTTTAATGAAATAACTAACACACACGAAATTTAATACTGATGTATATAAACACTACTAAACCTGTGACAGAGAAAAGATTTTTCAGCACCATCAAAATGTGTTGTAATAGGAAAGGGAGTCATCATTCTAGGGAGATTCCAGAGAGCGCTGTTACTGCATGAGGAACACAGTCTTGTACAAACACTTGACTGTGCACCCCTGGGACAAAACGTCACTTCTAGACATGTCTGTATAGAATTACAAATGAAAAGGAAATATAAATGACATTTTGTTGCACTGATTTGGGGATCAACTCCAAAAGACCAAAGATGGAGGCGCCAGTTTGTAAGACACCTTTTCTCTATCTATATTTTTGTAAACTATGGGACCCATCTGTTGTATAAGTGGAAATTAGATTGTGTTCCTCAGCAATGAGAACTCTGTTCAGTGGAAAAAGGAATGAATCTTTCTTGTGAGGAAGTCCTGTGTCAGACTGATCTTATGCATCCCAAGTTCAATAGAAATGATGAAGACACTGTGCCACAGATCAGCCAGAAAGAGATAGCATGGAAGTGCGGTTCTGTGGCAAGAGAGAAAGGGAAACCTTTCTACTGAATAACAATATGGAAGAAAAATAAGCAAGAATCTAGTCTCACCAAGCTCTATTTCCTACCTGCCTTGTGTATCCCTTCTTCGTTTACATGCCCCTATAAAGTATGACTTGAAGGCTCTGTGTGCAATGCATAATATGGCCTGATTAAGTTGCTTTGGAAAGTGAGATAAAAAGGACAGAATAGCAGAGGTTACTAAAATGGCTAGGTAGGCAATTATTTCTGTTCATACGACTAATCTTGTACTTTAAGTCATCTTCAATAACCATCATTTAACAAAATTACTAGAACCAATTAGCAACATGAGTATTTACTTCAGCTAATGTGGCAGAAAGCTTGCCCCTGAAAAAAAAAAGAGAACTACTCTGCATTTATTGCTGTAAGACTTGACCAGTTTTCAAATTCTGTAGCCATTCTCAAGGCAAAATCAAATCTTTAGTAGCCACTTCAAGTAAACTAACAGTTTTTGTTGTTACCCTTCCCTGGATCAGAACTGGATGCTGCAGCTTTGAAGGCTAAAGACCAGAGAGAATCATCTTTAATGTCATCATCCTCTAGGTCTGTATTTATTAAGAAGTTCTATGCCTTGCAAATCTCTGTTTTCATCCATCTGGGAAAGTTAGAGGCAGAGAAATAATCTGATAACCTATAATTTTATTTTCTACAACATAAAATTTTGGGGGTAGTGTATAATAACGCACCTAATAAAATCTACCATAATAAATGACAAAATCATGGAACATTATCGCTGACCAAAGGCAAGAACCATTAACTTGCTCTTAAGCTATTGGTTAAGTCTATTTATCAGCGTTGTCATGTGGAATACGTCAAGATTGCTTTGTTCAGACATACAACAAATTTCTGCGTTTTTTTTCACAAAGATCTAATGAGCCATCAATTTCATACAGCTATTTATTTCACTGTCTGGAGCAAGTCATGATGGAAGTAGTTTATCTGATCCCAAAGAATATTTGCACTCACCTTGTACTTGCTATTCTGTACAACCACCTACAGGAATATAGGAGATGAAAGGGGTAATCCAACACAAAGGCATATTTTCAGAAATGTACTGTGTGGGCCTAAGAGAGCTGAACAGATAGAGAAGATGACAGCAATTTCTTGTATTTTACCACCTTGCTGGAAGTCCCACTGCCTCCCAGGATTACCTGGAACACCTTTAACAGACCCATGGGCTGTTCATGACTGATACAAGACTTGAAAACCCCAACACTGCTTCTCTGGGTTTTTAGTTTTCAGAAGCATTTTGTCTGTGAAAATTTCAATTTTAGTCTGATTCCTTGACAAGCAGCCTGAAATAGTTTTTTCTTTTTTCTTTTCTTTTTTTTTTTCTTTAATTAGTAGACCTTATTCAATTTAGCACTGTAGACTTTGTTATTAATATTACAAAAACCCAATATGATCCTTGAAATACTGAGTTCTATACTGAGGGTAAGTTACAGTGACGTAATTTCCTGTCTTGGAATTAATTTACTCTTATTTCTAACATAAGCATTTGTATTTATACATTTTCATTCTGCAGAATCTTTTGCAAGGAAAGTAATGGAGTTCTTTTTGAAGTCAAGATCTATATTAATATCTTTTAATACATTTTTTTTTGTCCTTTCAATATCATAATATTTAAGATGCTTATTCATGGTCTGATTTCCCATCCCCACACTTAACTGGAAGAATCACAATTGCTGCATTAACCCAGAATCTTGTGAGCAGGCTCATAAAAATGGATGGCATGATCATATCTGGAATTTACACAGGACCCTATTCAATAAAGCATATTCTGGCCTTACTGTAATATCGTCCTCCAGAGCTTTAAAGTCTTTCAAGTGGAATAAAGATGTTGCTATAATGACAGTGAATGTAATGAGATTAAATGTAGTTGGGAGTCAAGGTAAATGGCCTTACATCGGAAAGAATGTAACAACACAGATTCTTATAATGAAGACAAAGGATACTACCAGCACATTTTTGCTACGTTTCTTTGGCAAAGTAAGGCCACAGCAGGACATGCCATGTAATATGGATTCTGTATTCTTTTCAGTATTTTAATAAAACCTGCATGCTTTTAGACATAAAAGAATAACTATAAAGAAATATTTTTAATAAGCATCATGATCTGTATTAACAACATACCACTCCCTAAAAAACCTGACAGTCAGGTTTTTAGGATTTAAAAGAATTTAATGTTATGAATTACATTAGAATTGGGACCATTTTTTGGGGGCAGGGAATCAAAATAATCACAGTGCTAAATTCAAGGCCTAACCTGAGGTCTATCCTACAAAGGACATGCATACAGGTTTTCCTTATGCTTTCACATTATTATGCAGGTTTTTATTCCAATAGTAAAACCCAAGTGATTTAAAAATTTACCTTGATTCTATTATTTTTAACATTTACAAAGAAATTTCTTAACAATTTTGCCCTATTTAACTTTAGAGTCTACCTTTCAATACATGAATTGAGCTCAACAGTCTTATTTATCACAGAGGTCAGCCAGGCCACAGTCTGTTATTACATAACCAGGTATATTTGAATAATATTACCCCAGTCATGATACTAGCTTTAATATCAGCAATGTCTGCCTTAGACTAAGCTACACTGGAAAATAAGCAGTAAAATATGACAATTTGAGTTCTCATAAGATTATTTTCAACTATAACAAGTAAAATACCAATGATTTGTCACAGCAATATTGTTTTAATTCTATAGAAACATATGTTAGTAGACATAACTTTCATGAAAATTACTGAGTACTTATTTTGCTCTGATTACTTATTTAGACTATTAAAATAAATAGTTGCTGAAGACGAGCTTTTTCACAGCAAGTAAATGGTTTAAAGCGAGAATTTGGAACCAAAATCCACCAATTAGCTTTAAAAACATAGACCCTAGAATCTGAAATTATCTCTTAAATGCCCACTTTTCCAAAGTTTCAGATTCAATGCGTTCTTTAGAAATGCACCAGTGAAAATGAGTTTTCTCTCCATGTGAATAACTAGTTAACTGTAGGTTTTTACTTTTGCAAGGATCAGGAAATTCACACAGAAAAGATCACAAGAGATTGTAGGTGAATTTCTGCATACCTCAATCAGTTCTGAGATTTATATGCCTAAATATCCTTGGCCATTTTCCTGATTAGAAAGCAGAATTTTTGGGTAGAATTCTCTTACTCAGCTTAAATAAAAACAGAAACAGCAATATCAACATAAGCACAGGGCACAATGGAGCACATGCACTGTATGATAGGCATTTATAAGTAACTGCTTTTAAAATTAGCAACGCACAGTTGCTTATGATTTTTTGCAGAAGACCTTAATTACTGCAAAAAATCATTTGTTTGTGAATAGAAAACAATAAAACAGTTTAGCCTTAGCAGATTATAGTCTCATAATGCTGCTGCAAGTATGGAGGAGCATAGAATGAAAACCTTCCAGTAAGGTAATGCACAGTGTAATATCACCAGCACCAGTTAAGCAAACTGCTTTAAAATCCTGCCTGAACTTGGGCTGATGTAATCTTTGATTAGGAAAGAAGAGAAACCAACTCAAAACCCTCCACATTTCTTCCTTCTTGATTTCACTTTCTGCTTCTCTTCTCCAGCAACACTAGCACAATTATGTCAGTCTTCTGCAAGACATCTGGAAGGTTTACTCTTTTTTTGAGATGCTGCAAGACACTGCAGGAATTTGTTCTGAAAATCCAGATGTAGCGTCTATAGGTCCTTATGGTCTACACTGATAGCAGAATGAAGTGAAATTCGTGTCAACATACCACCCAGTGAACCCTTTCACTGCATCTCAGCAATGTAATTCACACAACTCTCTTTGGCCTTGCTATAGAATTTTTGCTAACCTTAACAAGAAGCAAGACTATTCTCTCTTCTCAGAATTGACATCACTTTCTTGAGGTTAACCAGCTACTACCCTGTTGAGTTTTCAGTCAGGCTGCCTGATTACAAATTTTGTGGTGTCAGACAAATTGAGCTTTGTTGAACTGGTATCCCTATGAATGAAATAAGACCTGTGATGGTAATTTGGCATGGTTAGTTGTAACCAAAACCAAAGCATTTTGAGAAGAAAAGTGTAACGTAAATGTTGAAGAATGTGGAGAGTATCGTCAGCACTTTGTACGCAGATGTGTAAGAGGTTCCACTTCAATACCTTGAATGCCCTGTTCAATGCCCTCTGAAAAAATGCCCTCTTAAAATAATTTATCCAAGTATCTCACAGATATTGCCAATACATGACAACTGTTCAAAACCAACTGTGTTCCAGTTGTGCGTCAGCACAGGAGTCCTGAGGTCCTGTGCAAAAAGCATTTTATCAAAAATGAAGTGGAAAGCCCCATTTCTCTATGTTACGTCTCTGAATTAAAACTTGCCTTGCTTCTGCAGAAACTCTCTTCTTGTGAAATCCTATTGTAATCAAACCCAGTCTGAAGAAATGAGATTACAAAAGCCTGACCTACTTCCAGTCCATGTTCAAGTGACATGTGAAGTACTAGAATGTCATGGAACCTGAAGAGATTTTTTAAGCAGTGTTCAATTATCAGCTTGTGTGAAGAACAAAGATTTTATCATCTTCTGAAGGGGGTCCTTATTGCTTGCAGTCCATCATAATAAAATTTATAGTTTGAAGCTCTAAATCAGCATAGGTAAATGTTAATAAAGAAGGAACAGCACAATTTAGGAATTTGAAGAGGTAGTCATGCAGGAAGCTCTGTACTAAATATTCAGGTAACACCAGCAAGAGAGGGAAATGCTGCATTTTTTTACACTCTCCAGCTGAATAAAAGATTACAGCTGTAGCAATAAAATGATGTTTCTTAAGAATCTGGGATTTGAGGGACACATCTTTTGTGAAAAAATAACTTTGTAGAAGTCCTTTGGGGGTGAGAACAACACTTAAGCTCAGAACTAGTTGTAGTGTGGCATGGTTTAGTGGGAGGTGTCCCCGCCCATGGCAGGAGGGTTGGAACTAGATGATCTTAAGGTCCTTTCCTAACTAGTCTATGTTTCTATGATTCTATGATTTCGTCAACAACTTGCCTTTCTGTTAGTATGGCTCCTGTCACCCATCCCAGATAACTTTCCATAAATTCAATTAAGCAACAGAAACATTGGGAAGGTCAGAAGAGGGGTAGATGCTACAATATTCTTATTTTTGAGTTTTTTGCTTGTTGATTGGTTTTCAAATACCACAGCAATTGTGATCAAATACAGGAGAAAATTAGATTAGACAGAATGAGAGGCTGGAAGTGACTCTGTTTGTGTCTGTAGCATTTGCTTCTAAGAAAATTTCATCAAACAGCCTGTTATCACTTTGCTCTGACTGATTAAATGTTTTTAAATCCTGGCATGCTTTGCTATTTTGTAAGTAGAAAACAGCAGCAATATTTTATTCCATAAAAATTAAGATTTCAGGAACTGAATTTAAGCACTACCGGAAAACCAGCACATGGAACAAGAATTGCCAGTAGTCATCAGTTGTGTTTTACAATAACTTTTGGAAGGATGATGGTGGTAATTATCAGAAAATAAGCAAGAAAAGTGCCAAGAAGGCCTTTTTCTTTCACATACAAAAAAGAATGTCTCCCACAGGAAGATCCCAGATTGACTCTGGAAGGACTTCTGTAAGAAAATCTCAAAGAAGAGACAAGCAACTTTGTAAGTCACCTGATGAGTAAAAGATTGGAATAGAACTTAAGAATTCAATAATATTTACAAATACATGTTCAGTTCAAATTCTCTTTACTTATACATAAACAGAAATTATGAACAGACTGAAGAGAAACTGGCAGCACAAACACCTGTGGAAATCGGTAATTAATATGCTGTAGTGATGTTACTTCTGTCAGGAAGACAAGTGTTTAGCAGCACACAACTACAAAACACACTCTAAGACTTACAAAGACTGGTTCTTTTCAGCATGCTCTGTGTAGCATGCTCTGTGTACATGAGACCCCCAAAATGCTCTGCAGTATAAAATACTCTCAAGAAATACTTCAGAAAGGGTCAAACAAATCTTCATAATACTCATGAAAATGAAATGGGGATTTGTAGATCTCACTCTGAACATTTCAATTCCTTCATCTCTGTTGGATTTTGTTTTAGGATTAATTTGACTTTGACTTTCCTATGGGCAAGTAAGTCACCGACGTGCTCTTGCAATCATTTAAAAGAATCATTTTAGACTCGCTTATAACTGTACGCCTGATGGGAGCATTTGGGCTTATGATTAGAAGTACTCACTCCAGACAAACTGCAGGAAACACACAAGCAAAAGACTTTGAAGAGCTTGTACTGTAGCTTGAAGTTTGTTGTAGCAATGCTACAAAGTGAAATGACAAATCCCAATGGAACCAATGTAACCTGTCTGTGTAGAATAATAGAATAGTTAGGTTTGGAAAGGATCATCCAGTTCCAACACCCATGACATGGGCAGGGACATCTCCCACTAAACCATGCCACCCAAGGCTCTGTCCAACCTGGCCATGAACACCGCCAGCAATGGAGCATTCACAACTTCCCTGGGCAACCCCAAACTTGCTGACGGGGCACTCAATCCCATTGTCCATGTCACCATCAAAGATGTTGAACAAGACCAGTCCCAACACTGAACCCGGAGGGGCCCCAGTTGTTACTGGTCTCCAGCTGGACATTGAGCCATTGAGCACAACTCTTTGCGTGCGGCCATCCAGACAGTTCTTTATCCACTGAGTGGCCTACCTATCAAATTGATGTCTCTCCAATTTAGAGACAAAGTTATCATGTGTGAGACAGTGTCAAACACTTTGCACAAATCCAGGTAGATGACATCAACTGCTTTACCTCTGTCCATCACTTCCTTAGCCCCATCATAGAAGGTCACCAGATGGGTCAGGCAGGATTTCCCCTTACTGAAGCCATGCTGGCTGTCACCAACCACCTTGTTCTTCATGTGCCTCAGCATGCCTTCCAGGAGAATCTGCTCCAAG
>JAOEHY010042826.1:0-21827 GCA_025447955.1 Psilopsiagon aurifrons | reverse complement strand
GGTTTAGTGGGAGGTGTCCCTGCCCATGGCAGGGGGGTTGGAACTGGATGATCTTAAGTTCCTTTCCAACCCTAACTGTTCTATGATTCTATGTTTCTATGTTCTAAGTAGAATTGTCTAATCATTACAGGCACTGATATCCAACTTGGTGGTAGAGAGCATTTATCGTTTGCAGCAGAGACTGATAGTGTCAATGTAATGAAAGCTTTGAAAGACTTCTGCTTCTTCCTACTGTCTTACTTACCATGGAGACAAGCTTTTCCATAACCTGGTAACTTTATGTTGCTTGCCTACAAGAGGATTTAGCTACCCTCAGCACTTCCCACCTTGCCTCATTCTTTTGCAACCTACTCTTGCAAGTTTTGCCAGGCCATATCTGAAAAATTTAAAAAAAACCCAAAGTACTCATATAAGGAATTTTAATACTACTCTGAAGACTAAAGAAACCATACTAATGTGGTTTTTTGTTTGAATTAATGAAACGAAGACAGATGTTACTGTAATAACACTAAAATCAGGAATTAGAAAGACCATTTGTATTAAGTCCCTGGAATATGTGGCTGCAACAAAGTGGTCTGCAAAACATATTTGATTTTGCCTTCAGCAGGAGCACTAAAAGAAGGAAATGAACACTTAAAAATTAAAAATTCCATCTTTTTTTTCTCCCACATCTCAGATTATTTGAGGCTTTTAATCTATTTGTGATATTAATTTTCTTGTAGCTCTAAGAGTTTTAGATGACATGGAAAATATTCAAAGGGTAGCATGAATGAAAAAAAAAAAAACACCACCTTTGTTGTAAGTATGGATCTTGCCGAATTAGCAAATAAGGAGAATTATTTAATCTTTAGCTGTAATGCTGGTCTCCAATGTGGGCCAGAAATAACTGGGTGTGGTCAAAATATGAGGACTCTATTAGAAGGATTGAGGTCTTATCTTCTAAATGAGTAGGGACAAAAAAAAAAGCCCTCAAACTACCAGACAAACAAACAAAAATGTGGGCTATGGAAAGAATTAACAACTAATGAAAATACTTTGACTGACTAGATGCACATTTTTAACCTTATACTTTACCTTAGTAGTCTAGTCTGAGTCAATATATCTGAAATTTAATCTCTATACAAATTGCAGTCTCCTTCTTCCAAGTTGTAAGATTTGTTGTACAGAGAAATGAAGTGTTTCTTCAGGTAAGATTGAAAATCTCTTGGCAATAATGATGAAGTAACACCACTGTAAAAAGACCAGATGTCTTGAAAAGACCAACTTTAAAGAGGCAATATTTTCAGCTTGAAAGGAGAATTTTACTGTGTGTAGCTGAAGAACCTGAATAGTCTTAAAAATAATACCCAGATAAGATGTTGTGATATGAGAAAGAAACGTACAGGAGACCATGTAGCAAGAGAAAAGAAAGCACATCAGGATAAATGATACTAAAATACCTTAAAGCGTATAATCTAGTTCATATGTTCTGAGTATGCCAATGTAAAGGCTACAAATCTTACAGTGGCATGTATAGGATGCCATTGCTATCAAATTTTCTTGGACTTCATCTTAAGATATCCCTTTGACATGATCAGACTGAATTTCTGCTGTAGCAGGGGTGGAGAAGGTGTGCTTTTCCACAGATCTCTTGGAGTTCTCTTATTTTCAGTTGTTTTGTCATTCAGTGGTTATATTTTTTGCTTTGATTCACATTTTTTATTGTTGCAACATTTCCTTCATTCAGACAAAAAGATTTATATTCTTCTGGTAATTAGCTCTGTGCCTATTTGCTATAGGGAATAAATCCTTTTTAAAAAATGCAGACACAATTTCTGCACTGTGCAACATGTAGAAAAAACTTGAAGAAGTGGAAATGGGGAATTGAGGTTACCACAACTACTGAAACTTTAAACAAGAATTGAATTATGCAAAAGTTGCTGCACTGTGAAGAAACGGAAGAATATCTGATTGAATTTCATTGGAATTGAAAAAGATAATGGGAGAGAAGAAATGCCACTGAATTTCCTGTTCTACCTCAGTTTTATTTATATTTGTTTGGCATGTCATTGAAATTTTGAAGACAAGTTTGAAAGTTACCACAAATTCTCTTTTACATACTTGGAAGTGTGGCTGATGCTTGTTCTCATGCTTGTTTTCAGACCTATCAATTTGCTTTCATGTAGGCAAATTATGTTGCCACAGGAAAGGCATCTTAGCAGGAAATGTCTGCGCTTTCTCCAGCATGTGGATTTTTTTTTCCTCAGAAATGTTAAGATTGCAGGACCTGCTGTTAAACTGTAATTTGTCCCAGTGTGGGTGGGATTCCTGTTATTAAAAGTTATCTCTATCTCCAATGCAGCCACTGTAGCAGTCACCCCAGCTTTTCTTTGTTGTTGGTAGGGTTTTACTGCCTGTGTCAAAGGGAGTCTTGAATTCGATTTATCTAATTCTCAAGTAAACATCTATGAGGATAGGTGGCTATTTCTTTCCATATAGCTTCCTGTAGACATGTAACTGTAGAGTGACATTCAGTAAGCAACACTGGGATAGATTCAGGAATGTTACTGGAGAAATACATGAAATTTGGATATTTCAGCAAATATTTTTTGATAATAAATATTTCATATCTATTCTAGCAATGCAAACACCAATATCTCATGAATCTCTTTGCAAACTTTTATTTTCTATACATGTACCATACTGTTTATAACTTTGTATGTTCCTGAGCATATAAGGTGATAACTACTGGAGAGAGAAGTAGGGAAAGAGAGGGAATCTTACTGAAGTGTTTAATATCATAAGATCTGTCAATTATGAGAGCCTTTAATTTGTAGAGAATATATTTCATAACTACAGATTGAAAATTTAAATCAGATATCTGGTTCCTTGGCATTCTTTAAGAAATAAATATTGTATCCATCAGATATTATAGAGTAAGGACTTGAGCATTCCTCTTAAAGATGTTTTTTTCCTTGGGGTCAATTCAGTGAAGCATAAAAATACTTAATCAGGCTATGACTATGTAAAGAGCTTGCTGTTTTTCTCAGCCTTAGTGTTTTGAGTCCCCTGAGCCTGTCCAGTTCATCTAATATCCCAGAGGATCTGTTCTGTATTTCTACAAGCCCAAAAGCCTCAGTTCAGTTGAAAAGAATATTCTAATAGAATACAAATGTGCTGCAAAAGTACATGTCACAAAGAAGTAGAGTTATATCTCAGTGAACTTCCCACTACATCAAAATAGGGATGACACCCGACTGACAGTAATCACTTTCTTATACACTGAAAAAGCATAAGATACTCTTTGACGATTAGTAGGAAATACTCATGTTAATCCTTGTCCTGCAGATTTGTCACTTTATAGAAGTGACAGATGAAATATGTACTAAAACCTGGAGAGATTTGTCATTGTACAAGAATTAAGAATTACTCTTGCTAGACTTAAGAATTATTACTGGTTGTACTACCCTATAAGAATTTTCCTTTTTTAAAAGAAATAATAACATGTTTAGTTTATAGGAAATATATGCATTTATTTTCCTTTTTTTCCCCAAATTTTTAATTTTTCACTCAGCAGAATCTATATAAATATACAATTTCCCACTACTTACATTCAGTTTTATCTGCAAAATCCAGGTGGTATTAGAAGTGAATTGCTAAATTGTAACATTGATTAAAACAGACAAAATCTCTAAAATATTCCAGATGTTTTGTTTAGACAAATTGGCTTTGCCTTGGGGCTTTTATTTTTCAAGGCAGAATGCAATAATAACACTTTAATTCTTCATGAACAAATCTTCACATTTTGAAGATCTGGGAGGACTTTCACACAGACTGATTCCATAATTCTCATGTCTTAGAACTGATTTTGTAAATACTATAATGCTGTGAATAGAAAAATGCTTCTGACCTTATCCACTAACCATCAAAGTTTCAGAGAAAACAAGTTAATCCCACCAGCACAGCTTCTGCCTGACCATTGTGTCCCTCAAACAGAACTTTGTGATTGACTAGAGTAAGATCTTCCACTTTCAAGCACCAGAGGGCTGTAACTGCTGTTCAGAGTCTTAGAGTTTTTGTAACTGTGGTTATTTCTTTTTTCGAGTTTTGGCTTTCCAGAAACTTACTGTTGCCTCAATTCTAAAGTGGGAACAGTCTGAAGGAACCTGTAAAACATGACTGAAACAAAGGTGTGAGAAGTTTTAAGACAAAATAGAACTAAATTGCTTTAAATGCTAATGGTCTTAAAAAAGTTTTGACTTTTATTATCATTCAATCTTAGCAGAAGAATTGAAGGAATAAACATGAAATCCGTGCAATCACAACTGTATCCCTTAGGATACCTAAAAGACAAAATCAAACAAAGGAGGATTATGCTAGGAAATGAAAAAGAAATTTTTGCATGTGAGGAGAAAGAAGGGCTAGGAGGGCTAGGAAATGAAACCAAGATGCAGTAGTACAAGATACCTAATGAATCATCTTTTACAAGAGGAGTCGCTTTGTTTCTCTGTTCTAATTGTTTCTCTGTTCTAATTGGTAAGGATAATGTACAGAATGAAGAAGTCTTTTAAGAGCCTAAGAACATAAAAATATGTTTGATGGAAAGAGTATTAATGGGAATATAGAAAGATGCAAACAAGAAAGAGATGATTTTGCTTGGTTATAAAGTAAAGATGGCTATAATGAAATCTGGTAAATTTAGTAGTCGTGACAAGAGCAATCAAAGCTTTATAAGGTGATGATTAGAGAAAAGTTCAAAGAAAATAAATCAGTTATTCTTTCTTTCTCAATATATTTTCCAAAAGAAAATGTTTTAAAGTATAACTTTATCTTTCCTAATGAGTATACTGCTAATTGTCATTCCTTGAATTGTCTGCCTGCTTGAAATGAAAGCCTGTCTCCAGATGAATTACCTGTTGCTTTTTATCAAAGTGTTTTTGAAAACAGCTTTTCTCAACTCAGCACTTGGAGCAATTAAGAACCAGGAATCATTTAAGAATCATTTAGCTACTAGAAATAGAGGGTGTGCTGGCACTTGTGACAGGGTGAGCTGTTAATGCTTTCTGATGCTCTGAATGCATTCACTATGAGATTCCAGGATTCCGAAACTGGTCCATTTTAAAAAAGGAGTTTTATTAGTGGTGTAAGTTTACTCATAAAATTTGTTCATTAGAATAGTACATTCCATGCTGAAATGCGTATTCCTTTATTACCGTGATGTTAATTTTGAAAATGAGAGCTGGGGAAAAGGTATTTCAGAGAGTGAAAATCATCTTAATGCTTTGCACAAAGGAGGAAATGAAAGGGATGGACGGATGAGCTTTGTCATTAACTCTTATTATGAAAACCTGCTGAGACTAATATATGCAGACTGTCTAATAAAAAGCTTGAAGGCTGAAATATCAGTGTTTCATCTTGCTGTTTTCTTTCTTTCTGTAATGCACTGTGAAAATGCAATTATGTGATTTTGTAAGTTATCCTTAAAAGCAAAGCCAACTTTTCATGCATACTAATGTGGTTAGCCAGTATACATTTTGCCTGAATCAAATAATGTCTTAAAGATAGTGTTTGATCAGTCTGATGTTTCTTTTTCAAGTGTTTTTATAGAAGGCAGAGACATGCTAAATAGTACTTCTGGTTTCTGTCAAAATATACCTGAAAAATTAAAAATTTAATGTATTTTCTACAGTACTGAGAATCATGAATCTTCATTCAAGTCACTGGAACTTGAGTGAGCTCATCACTTCAGCAGCGTGCCTGTAAAGTAATACCCTGTTGCATACTCATAACTAACATCTTTGTGGTTTTGGGACCATTACTTTGTAGGTTGTCACAGTTCTGTTATCTGCTTTTTTGTTGTTGTGTTTTTTATCTTTTTGCTACTTTGATCTGCTAAATATTTCAGATTCCAGCAGCATGTGCCCTCAGCATCCCTCAGTTTAGTGATGGAATGTGTAAATTTTGAGTTTAAAAATCTCTCCCTTCATATGAAACCAAATAAATTGTTTTTATTTGTCTCAGAGCTATTCCAGTGGGACTTAATAATTTTGGAACAATATGTTTAACACAGAACTTCAGCATTCAGATAATTGGCATCTATTATCTAAATGTAGTGGTAATCCTAACCACAAGTCTCTGTGGTTTGTTTAGTAGGAGAGATAAATTTTCAAAGTAATAGCTAAGGGCAGAATAGTTAATAACTACTCCTGCGCTCAGATTTTCCTTCATGATTAAAATGCCCAAATGTTTTATTTGGTTTGTTTACATACACTTTCCAACCTTACACTTAACATACAGAATATGTGTCTTTCTCTAAAATAAAGTAGCTTGTCAAAGCTGAGATGAGTTATTGTAACTGGCGCTGTTATAAAGTGACACCAAAATGTTTATATTAAATATTTATCAGCTGGTGATTTACAGTGTGCCAGAGGACACATATGCTCATTCATAACTCACATCTTAGGACCTTATTTTCTGCTGCTATTTTCTTTATGTCATCATGAAGAAAGGAGAGGAGAAAAGAAAAAAATACGGAAAAGGAAAAGAAAGAGGAAAGGAAAGACAAAAGGAACCTAAAATTTAAATCTTGGCTGAAACACTCTTGACTTTAGTTCATTCTTTAACTCATTTAGATAATTTTAAGACTTGCTACTCTATGTAGTTTTATCTGATGTAGAGAGATTTTTTGCTTGTATGTTCTATAAGGTCAAATTCTAGAGTTAAATAACTGTTTTCAAATAATCTAAACAATATTCTTTTAGGAAGAGAAAATCAGTGAGAAATGGAAAAAAGGTAGAAACTGTCATGCTTTGAAAGTGACTTTAGGTGAGGAATACACAATAATCACATCTTTTTCTTTTATGATAAGATTCTGCTAAACAGCATCAGTCTTCAGTTTTATTGCATTTTAATTTGCCTTTTTTTTTTTTTTCTAGCTATGTATGAAAGAGGTAATATTAGGAATTGAGATCTTTAAAAAGAAGCAAGTATTCTGTGTACTGTGGCGTTAAGGCAGCAATCAGCCGAATCTATAAGAAAGGTGCTCAGTACCTTCTGAAACAGAACTCTTAAGCAACAAAACCTTAATGAGTAGATAGATGATATTAGAAAAAACACTCACTGTTCTGTGATTTGCAGAAATACAGCTTCATAGAAGAGGACTTCAAAATATGGGAAAATTATGAAAAGCTGTGATTTTTCTTCCTTCCATCTCTTGTTTCTCTGATGTTTATATAAAAGTGTACTACAGTCCTTGTTGAGTAAAGGAGAAAACAGGGAAAGAACCTCCATCATGTGATACTTCATCTTTAAACGACTTAGCCAGCCATCAAAATGCTTTAATGATGATACTATGGCAAGGAAATTTAAACTCCGTTAAAACCAGGTTGATTGGTTGTAACTTCATTTGCTCACTATGAAAATACACTTGATTCTAAACCAAGAAGAAATAGCCTGAAAAATAAACTGCCCTTCTGAAATACACTTGTAAAACAGAGGAATTACCATGCATCACAAGCTATAGAAATAAGTTGTGACAGTTAGTCACATTGTGTTTGTTCTGTACTATCTGCTGGTGCTTTGCATAGCACATATCCTGCCCAGGGAAGCTGTGAATGCTCCATCCCTGGTGGTGTTCAAGGCCAGGTTGGACAGAGCCTTGGGTGGCATGGTTTAGTGTGAGTTGCCCCTGCCCATGGCAGGGGGATTGGAACTTGATGATCTTAAGTTCCTTTCCAACCCTAACTGTTCTATGATTCTATAAAGATACTGTTTTCAAAGGAATCTGAAAGCAGAGGAGAAAATCTTTTTCCTAACGACATAAAAAGTATGCAGAAAGAGTTTGACTCCTCTCAAAAGTCTGAAGATGCTGTAGAAAGAGAAGCATTTCTATACAGTGCACCTTAAAAATCTTTTCATTCTATTGAAAATAAACAGTTACTGGGTTTTGATGAATCATTTGAAAATATTCTGACTGATTAAAAAGCCCTCAAGTATATTTGAAGAGTCCAGAAATACTTAGCAAATGTTTTTATTTCCTCCATGCATTTGGTAAGCTCATCTTCATTTCCTGTAGCTCTGCTGATTTACATATCAGATGCAAAATGAACTAGGGAGCTATTTTGAATACAGCTCAGAACATAAATAGTAAGAGAGGTTCAGATCAAGAACAAAATCTGGGTTTCATTTCTGTTTCCCAGCAGACATAACAAGGCAGATTGTCTCATAGTGGAACCTTTTTAATTGCATCTGGAATACTTAATATATTCCTCTGACAGAGACTATATTCATAAGAAGTTTCTTTCCACCATCCAATCATGGAAAACTGCATAGTCCTTTTGCATGCTTTGGATTCAGTTCCTAATATTGTTTTGACTGTGTTCGAAATGTAGCCTTGAGAATGATGCTGGTTTCTGCTGTGTAGGAAAAATATCAAACTCAACCACAAAACAGAAGGGATTCTATGACGGAAAGAAATCTGTCCCTAACCTTTATTCTTAGAATCCCCAGGTGAATTAATGAGAATATTGAGCCCAGTAAGATATACATTCTCCTTGAATTACTCAAAAGAGAGATTATAAATTCTTCAGCTGGTTCTTCAGATGAAGACAATCATGAAAAATATTCTGAATTGCAATGTAATGAAGTCTTTATGAAATAATTCCCCTCAGACTATCAGAAAGTAGATAAAAAATCCTTTGAATATGAACAGAAATTTTCCTGTATGGCTAGGCATACAGATCAACAGATCTAAAGAGTTTATGGTCTTATAAGAAGTGCTTTTGCTATTTTATGAGAGTGTTTATTGCTCAGCATGATGGTACAGCAGAAGACCAGGACCTACTACTGTAAGTCAATGGAAAAATATGCCTTTTACTGTCAGGTCTTCCTTAATGGTGGCTCATCACCTTAGCTTAACCTTCAACTATGTTCAACCCATAGAGTGACGTGAACAACTTTTAAGAGACTTAAATGAAAACTCTCTTTGACATACGTTTTTAGTGGTCTCAGTGTGTGGTTTTGGGAAGAAATGATATTTTGTCAGCTGATGAGTCAATAACATTGGACTTTTAGAATTTAACAGGTTGAGGATTATAAAGTACAGACTTACAAAACAGGTTTTAAAAATTGCATTCTAAGGAACTTTCCAGAGGCGTTGCTCAGCAGTAGTCTGCACTATAAATAGTGGACCACACGCCATAAAGAAATAAGTCCAAAGTAGAAATACACATTATAAATTAGCAGGTGGTCTTCTGTTGTAGCCTGTGGTTCACTTGTCCTGTAAAGCTTATGGGTATGACCAACAAATAATCCTCTTTAACTGTTTCTGTCTGCAACAAGATTAGGTGATGATTAAGACTATTGAGACTGCTGGCTCTCACCCTTCCCACTATTCTGGGATGGAACAAACCAGCTTATAGTAATTTGGACATGTAATAAGAATATGGATGGACATATGAGAATAGGATGTACACTACTGATAAACTGGACTAAATTTGTCCCATGTTAGCTTGTTTTTGATAGCAAACCAACTTTTTGTCTATCAGGAGGTACAACTGGGAAGCATCATAGAATCATAGAATGGTTTGGGTTGGAAAGGACTTTAAAGATCCTCTAATTCTAACCCTCCACCATAGGCAGGGACCCTTTCTACCAGATCAGGTTGCTCAAAGCCCCATGCAAACTGGCCTTAAACACTTCCAGGGATGGGGCACCCACAGATTTGGGCAACATGTTTCGATGTCTCATCACCCTCATAGTACAGAATTTCTTCTTAATACCTAATCTAAAGCTACCCTTTTCCAGTTTGAAGCTGTTCTCTCATTGTCCCACTCCACTAAGTGGTCCATTCATCAAATCCACTCTCCAGTTTAGAGACAACAATGTCATGCAGCAGTTTTATTTTTGACCTATAGAAACATTTGGACTGTGCTGGCTGCCATGATTTTATTTGCATAGTGAAACTTCTGCTTCTTTGTGTAACGATGTTCTGAACTTTTCCTGCTAGGAATTTCTAGTGGTTCCCTATGAATTTGCATAAAAAAAATCTGAGATCTCAAGAACAAGAATTATTGTAATACTTGGAGATTTTATTGATACTTCAGCAATGTACTGTTGGCTTGTGAAATATTTGTATTGTAATTAAAGTACTGATAGGTATATACACATACAAAGATGGACTTTTGAGAGGACACACTGATTCAGATCTGAAGCAGCAATAGGTCATGGCTGAGTCACAGATGTACATGTCTTAATATTGTCAAGATTTTTTTCTAGACTCACTTGCTAAGGAAGGAGAAATATTTAGAGTCCTTTTACCAGAACTGGGATGGGGCTTGGGAGGAAGCATGCATTTTTTATGTTTGGATAGGTAATAAATGAGCAGTGTATTCCTGCGTCGTGAGTTAGACCAGCAATAGGAAGGAGTTTTATTGGTAATGAACAGAAGATAAAGTTGGTATTATGGTATAAAAGATACATTCAAATTGTTTATTTTGGTATTATTAGTCAGAATTCAGTTAGAGAAGGTGAAATCAGTTCACAGATGCAAAATAGTCTAATGATGGGCTGTATTGATCATAAAGCAAGAACTGGCTGGAAGCCTTAGCAGCCCTCAGACTATCAGATGAGAGCTTTGGAATTTTAACTGACAATGTTTTTTGAATTGTTATGCAGAAAGTTTACAAAATATTAATAAAACACATAAGAATTTTGAAGTATTTTAGCACTGAAAAACCAGAAGCTTGAGTGGCATGCAGATTGTGGTGCTGTTCACAAGTCATAAAAAGAAACATAAAGAAGAAAGATTAAGCTATTTTAGCAACATTTCTGCTCAACTGTGAGAGACATCCATAGAAAGATACTGAAGAGAGTGTATAAGATTTTAATCTGGACAGAAAAAAATCTGGTGGTTATCACATGTTAGCAGTGATGTGCCACTGTTACCATTTTACTGTCAGATAAGATGTCTTGGTAAAAATATAGACTTTGACCGAGCTTTTATGGCAAAAATATTTCGCTTGGCATTCTGTGTCCATAACCCCTGAGACCCTCTCTTCTCTTTCAATAATTTCAAATATCTGGTAGAAAAAAAAAAAAGTACAATTGTCTCATAGTTCAGAACTGCAATTTAGCCTTTTGTTTGGATAATAATGTGGCTTTGATACAAAAGTGTTGGTGTGAGCAAAAGACAGACTGGGACTATGTACCATTAAGTGTAGCAAAGCAGGGTAGGAGCCTAGGCTGTGATGCCTACAACACAGATGAGGACTGCCTGATTCTTTTTTCATTTTTTTTTTTCTTTTTTGATAAAGGACCACCTGAAATTAGACTTCTGCAGGATGACTGGAAATGGGATATCCACCCTAACCAGCAGCCAGCATAATCAACACCCCCCCACACCCAGGGGCCTCTCTGCTTTCCACCAAAGCCACAGATCTTAACCATCTTTTATCAGTCTGTTGGAGCATAGAGTTAGACTGGGCCTTTTACCACCATCCCAGGTTGAAAAGCAATCTAGACACTCAGTATGAGTATGTGTCAGTAGAAGAGTTGCCTCATAAAAATAAAAAGGTGGCACTCTCCTGCAGCCTCATGCATGCTGAGCAGATTTCTTCTGATTGCCATATATACCTTTTACATAACTCTCTCATACATTAATACATGTGTATGAGAGCAAAAAAGATCAAAGGTTTTCTGGATATAATGGGCAGGTCAAAGCATAGACTGTCAGGTTTTTGGTTTTGGGTTTTTTTTTCCTTAGGCCATATTTTTGTTTGGTTTAGAAGCAAACGCATTCCAAAGATATGAAAAAAATGCCAGAACACCAGACAGATTAAATGGCTGGAGAATGCAGAAAATACAGAACATTAATTCATGAAATGGAGTCTGCAAGGCTTACAAATACTGATCCTCTCATGCCAAGTATGTATTCAGAAGAATTGTGAGGCTCAAACCCCTTAGCCAAACCATCTCCACTGTCTGGGCCTGAGGAGAGGAGGAGAGCCAAACTTTTTTCTCCCTTTCCCACCTCTTCCTTGGCTGTTTCACGTGCACAATGTGCAGGGCTTATGTTTTTGAAGGGACTTTTCAGTCTGGATTAGAGCAGCCTTCATACATTTATGCAAGGCATGAGGCTGCTTTTTGTTTTGTTACATAGAACTGTAGCTGAGCAGGTGAAAAACCAGCCTTTCATGCTTTATGAAGTGCTGCTGTTTTATAGGAACTGCTACTGTTGAACCCAGACAGGAAAAATACTATGGCAGTCTCTTCTACTTTTTATTTGTATACTCACGTGCAAAAATTTGTGAAGCGCAAGAAGGCTGCCATTTCTGTTGTAAAGTTTATATCTGAAAATAATGCTTCCTGGAAAAGAGTATTTCAGTGTCTCACCATAGAAAAAAAAATGTCTCAGTTCCTGTGGCAGCATAAGATTTGATATTTTAATGCCATGATACCACATGCAAATTGATTGCTACAACATTTTTACATGGATATTTCTAAGGAAATGCGTGAATGTTATCGTTTGTTATTCACAGCATCCTTTACTCAAAAAACAACATGATAAATGTAACACAGGTCTGACCAGAATGTTATGTAATAAAATATAATGTGAAAACAATCAAAGTCAGGCTAATGGCAGATGTGAGGCTCATATTCTGGTTAACTGTGTTGCATTTAATGTTTCTAGATTTTGCATAAATATTTATCTCTGTATAGTTTAAGAAGCTTCACTGACTTTCATACATCCAAATTTAAATACATGTAATTTTTCATAGATTTGGGGCTTAATGTTGGGATAGATACAAGTTTTGAATTTTTCTCTCTCGCTTAAATGCATGACAGTAATTCCCTTATCATTTAGTAATATTACTTTCCGCTCCATTTAAGTCTGAATTCACCACTAATATGCAGCACTGAGCTACTTCTGTAAAATTAATCGGTGATTTCTTACAAATAATGTTTAGGAAATTTTTCCATTCCAAAGAGTTCTCAAGGGCACACAGAAGAGGTTCCAGATAGAGTAAGTGGATTAAATGTTAAAAAGTGTTTATCTTCTAACTTTTGGTTTTGTATTCCATATTGGAGACTATAACGCCAAATGTAACTCATTGTAACCATCCTGGATAGATGGAAGATCATTGTAGACTTACCAAGTTACCCAATAATATGTAATACTCTTTTGGAGGTTGTTAAAAATGAATTAATATGCTAGGTATTGTTGAGTTACTGAAATAATTAAGTTGAATTGTTGACTACATATTTGGTGAACAGGAATTTTGTGAGTAAAGTTAAGATAGATTTGAAGAGCTTAAAATCAGCTTCAATTACTGTATCTATTCTTTTTGAGCTCAGTGTTAAGAGTCTTGGCTGTGTCTCCAGGTTGTAACATAAGTGGAAGTTTTAGAAAGGGTCTCACACTTTTTCTGATTCCAGTCCCCCCTTAATTGCATCGTTATAGGCCTGAAAGGGGGGGGCTGGTTACTGGAACAGGTTCTCCAGGGGAATGATCAAGTCCCCAAGCCTGTCAGACTTCAAGGAGCACCTGGACAATGTCTTGGTCTTATGGTTTGGTTTTAGTAGGAGGAGCAGAGAGTTGAAGTTGATACTTATGGGTCCCTTTCCATTTGAGATGTTATGAGATTCTATGTTTCTATTAAATAAATGGATTTCTGGCATGATGGCACATAGAGCCAGGAGAATCACTTGGGAGAAATACGTTGAGAAAACCATAACCAGTTTTCATCAACTGTAGAATTAGTGGTGCAAAATGAGGTGTTGTTATGTTACTTTCTCTTCAATGGACTGTGTCATTTGCTTTAAACCAATGATACATAACTGAAGAAACAACACTTAAACTTGCTGCTGTAGGTGCTTGTGTGCTCAGTCATTGTGACTAATAAAGGGCTGCTATCACCACTGGTGCAACACTCAGTAGTGTACAGCAACAGGGGTTTTCATCCAAATATCTATTACTTAACACGTAGTTGTGGAGACTATTCTCTGTGTTTTCTTTCTTATTTAGCAATTCAAAGTAAAGTTGTCATTGGTTTAAATTGACTTCTTTACAGTTAATGATGATTTTCCAGAACACCATTATCAAGCCACACTTCAGTATCTCTATATTTTGGTAGGTCTGAGGACCTCCTTCTAAAAGATAACAATTCTATGAGTTCCATGATTCAGAAAAAACTAATATTTTTAGCCAAACTTGCCTGCACTTACCTATTCATGATACGATATGTAAGCACAAAGGTTCATTTTCTCATCATAAATATGCATAAGATAATCTTATTAACATAAATCCAACCTAACAGATTCACCATGTGTAAAGAAATGTATTCAATTTGCCTCTCTGCTTATTTTTACTGTTGTCTCTATTTCCTTAGATTTTGCTTGTTCATGTTCTACTTCCTTAGAACCTTTGTGATGCATTCCTTTTACTGATGCATCACAGTGATTTCAGTAACCCTAACTGGAGTACTAATGAGTTTTGATAAGACTGGCAAAAATTTTCTCATTTGCAAATTGGATGATTAGCCACATAGTGATAAAGCAAAATACTTTTGAATCTATACAAAACTTTTGCAAATATTTACTTTTGCTGCCATCATATCTGTGTATCATAACTCACAGCAATTGAATTGGTGCATCTGAATTCTAATACTGTGGTTAAAAAATTAAGCATATTGTTTACTGCTGACTTGTCAGTTAGCAATATGACTGGACATTTAAAGAAAAAAAATGAAATTATTTGAAAGTTAGAATACTCTTATTTTCCTTCAAATAAACTATAAAAAAAAAACATGATCTTATATTTGTTTGGTTTTCCTCCCTTGTGTTTACATTGCCACAACTTTTTAAAGATTCTACGTATCTGATACCCTAATTTAAAGTGGTTGACTAACCTTGCATCCAGTAATATATTATAAGCTCAAAGAACCAAGCTCATTTTTATATAAAGTTAAATACAAATCTGCAAAAGTTAACTGTTTTGGAGTTCAATTATACACATAGTAATTTCAGTGCAAAACTCCATTTATTATTGATGTTTAAGTGATTTGTACTGTAATCATCTCATTTCACTATTTTTCTTATTATTCTAGCAAAGCATACATTTACTATTTCTTGACAAAACTGAAGGGGTATTTTCCTGTCTTCTCTCTGCTTGTTTTGGGGGGTTTTGTTTGTTTGTTTTCTTTTTTTTATTTGGATGTTGTTTTTTTGTCTGCCGTTTTGCTTTCTTTTATTTTTTTTGTTTTCCAAAATCTGGTATTTGGCAATCCATGTTTCTATATCCTATTATATATATTTTTTCCATCTTCAGACAGATGATGGGATTGTGAAAATATGGAGTGAACCAGGAAACCACGGTGATGAGTGGAGCAAAGTCGAGTTACACTTGGGGAAGCTGAGGAATTTTGAAGTTATCTTTGAAGGCATTCGTACCAGAGACCTAGGAGGAGGAGTAGCAATAGATGACATAGAGTTCACCAACTGCACCACAAGTAAGTTCAAGAGGGAAGTTTCTAAGTGAATGTTAAAGGAGATGTAGGATGTTCTTGCTTGGTTTTAAATACATCATGGTTTATGGATTTCATTGTGACACTGTTCAAAAAATCAGTTATGAATGCAGTTTTCACTCTTATAACTTCAATTACCTTTTCTACTCATACAGAAAGACTTAGAGTAGCATTCTTACAAGAAATTATTGCAGGCAAATGCAAGAAATGCTTAAGGTTTTGTTACCTTTATTTGGTGCTGAGTAGGAGCTATCCTTTAATTCACTGGTAAGTTACTGAGTCTCTGATGTTGTATATAATAATTTTATAAAAATTATATCAGATTTTATCAAGCAAAGTCTGTCATCTCCCTGTTCTATGGTAAAGGCGCTTGCAATAAAAATAAGTTGAGACTACAAATGAACCACTGTCGCTGTTTCTTTTCCCAGTTCAGTTAAAGTGTTAAAACCAGCAAAGTAAACCTTTGACTTCTTCACAGGGTACTCATCCTACTTAATTTATCTTTTTGTGAAACATAGGCTAAAATAGGAAGAGTGAGCCTTTAAAAAAACAAAGCAAAAAAAAAACCACCAAAAACAAACCAAAAAAAAACCCCAAACTGGCCAAACTCGGTGGATTGTGAATTCCATCAAGAAAGGATGGGATTTTTATTCCTGGTAGGCAAAAGTGTGGCACAGGGACAAAACATAAGTGGATTTTTTGAACGAGGAGATATTACTGGTGCCACATATCAACACGGTATGGGTTTTGAGGAAATTGTTTGGGCAAACCTTAATCTCCTGCCATGGTCTCAATGCCCGTTGTAATTTGGAGCATGGAAAATGCACTTCTGGAGACCATTTCTTCATCTAGTTTCCTCTGAAAAATACTGGGTTTGCATTCAGAAATTGCTTTGTAATGTAAATCAAACAATGTCAACTGGATATAACTTGAGACCTACTTCAGAAGTGCACTTCAATAAACTCTGATGCAGATGTACCCTTAAAAGCTCTTCCAGGCCCACGAACACTAGTGATCCTTTCTGCTTTTTCTAGTGTTTCATTGTCCATATTCCTATGCATGTGATTATTCTCCATTCTACTAGGATGTCCTGGAATTAAATTGGAGGTCAACATTCCTCTATAATCTCAAATAACAAAGGGATGTTGATCTCCTTTGCATTTTGTTGCCAAGTTGTTCTCAAATGTGTTCAAACATACAATGGGGTCTAGTCAAACCACACTTCTGGGATTCTGTCCCATTTTGAGATGATTTAAACACTTCACAGTCAGATTCCTGAAGATACTTAGCAAATGAAAAATAGCAGGTTTGGGTTATGTTTTTAGAAGATAATATAATGTTCATACCATCTTCATATAATGTAGAAATATTGCTCCTTACTCTTAAGTCCACATATTTTATAATAACATAAAAATAAGCATTATATAAACATAACTGGAAATATTCCATGGATTTGTCATTGCATGAAAGGAAATTGTTTCAGTAGAGAGTAAGAAAGTTGTCACATGAAGGATCTTAAATCTCTTAAAATGTTAAGATTGCTGAAATTTACATTGGATTTAATCTATGACCATGCAAATCTGAATGTTAATGGTGTTTTGTAATTAGTCTTGCATTAAAATACCTTTGCAGCAAAACAGTTGAGAAAGCAACTTGCATTTATTGCTGTATAACAGTAATTTCTTTTATAGCATTAATTCAGCAAGAAGCTGTGTTGGGAAAGCAGTTGTTCTATATGCTCCGACTACTTTCACATACCTGCAGTTTCAGCACAGTAATATTCCTGAGTATATTTGCAGAAAATTATTGTTTATGGAGATGTATGACTCAGAGGAGGCTTTTCTTGTAGAAGTTTGACATACAGTTAAACCTCAATATAAAATAAAAATACTTTTCTTTACATTTAATTAGAAAAGTTGTAAACCCGAGAGATCAATCCTTTATAGAGCTGTCACTTGCATGGTGGACATTTTTGTGCTGTACTAAGGTACAGTCTTTATACAGTCAAGAAACAGTCACTTTACAGTTTCTCCTATAGTGTATGTTAGGCACAGAAGGGTTTTGATTCATTTAGGCGTTATGTAGCCTATGGGAATGTATTTATGCTGATGCCTTTGCTTTTCAGAAGGACCAGAGATCTATCATATATTTTTGCTTTATAACTCTATGTATGTGCATGTGTGCAAGTTTTTTTTTTTTTAATTAAAAAAACAAAATGAACAAACCCTCCACCTTCACCCCAACAGCTCAATTTTCCTGTCTCTACAATTTAAGCTCAAACAAAAGTCAAGAGGGAATCACTGCATTGTCTTTAGCACCTTTCACACCAGCTATTTGTATGATTTATTTTGCCTTTTACCTCACAAGCTGAGATGTGCTCACTTAATTTTCTCAAGTCTTTTGGTATGCTGACCTTCTTCTTGGCATGGTGACATGAAGGAGCCTGGTCTGACCTTTTTCATTCTTGCTGTTATTGATTCTTTACCTTTGTAGAACAAACAAACAAAATAAATTTGCCAGAATCTCAAAACTAACATTTCCTATATGACCCAAGCTTGGGCTCTTTAGGATAGAGAAATAATGTCAAGTCTAAATTGTTTTTCTGTAGCACAGGTTTCACAGTTTTATTGTGTCTGTTGTAACAAAGCTAAACGACAGCAAACACAATCTTAATGCGGCCAAATCCAAAGAGAAGAGTAACATACAATCCAGAAAGGGTCAGGGTGTTTCTTCTGAACAAAATGACTTGATTTACACTTATTCATGTACAGTGTAGCTGTAGAATTGCTGAGTTAGACAGGGTCATCTAGGAAAACTGAAGGCCACATCTGTATTTTCCACTGGGATTTACAAGGTTAGATTACAAGATCTCATATAATATCTTGGATAACCTGGCCATGGGAATTACATAAGCAGAGGAATAGACCACACAGAGAAAAACTTAGAAGTTAATTGAAAATAATTAAAACTTGAATAACAGGTTTGAAATAAACAGAAAGGAAAAGAAATGAGAAAGCCTTAAATTGCATGGGGGAAAAAAAATTAAAAATGTTTGGCTGCTTCCCAGTAGATGGCACATAGTGGTGGAGATACACATTAGGGCAGTTCTGCAACTTTCAGGTATTTTGGGATAATCTCCTCCTTACAGACTGTCCTTTTGAAAGCTGCTAAATGGTGTTACTGCGTCATGGTTTACAGCCAACGCATAGACCAATTGCCTCTTTGCAGAAATAATGCACTCAAATGGAGAACAGGAAGAGAGAAGAGAGAGGTAGCTTGTGTAAAGCTTTTGACATCTGGATACTGGAGCTGCTTTTATGCAGTATGGTAATTTTCAGTAGTTATTACAGAGTTTAATACACTCAAAGACTTACATTATTATTGTACTTGTGTTTTCCTTTAGGTTGCTCACGTAAAATGCATTATAGAAAAAAAGCTCTGCATAGTCATAAGGAAATCTGCATGGAGGTGAATCAGCTCTGCAGATGACTTTGCCTTTCACTTACATATCTGTGATTTATATAGCTCATTTTATGTGAGGATTTTCAAGTGACAGAATCTTTTCACTATTTCCTTTAAAAATTAATTAGTTAAAATCTTTTATATCAGTAGAATACTACAGATAACTTTATTAACTACCATCTGAGCTTCTGAGACCCGATTCTTCAAGGCTCATTTCCCTCAGGTCTCACTAATTTCTATGGAAGTGAAGGTCAAGAAGCAACTGTGGATTTAGTGGAAATATAAAAGGTCTTGGAAACATTGTCAGAGAGAGAAAAAAAAGAAGGTGTAAAAATGTTGGTTGTGAGAGGGTACATTCTGTTTTCATGGCAAAATAATTTAAATTTCAAGTCTGATATATTTTTATTTTACTTGATTAATTAAAAAAATAAAAAATAGTGGAGTCACATCACAGTCAGGGAAAGATTGCTCTTAATATTCATTTATTGATTAATTACACGTGATTTTTTCACCTTCTCATACAATAATTCTTCATACAGCTTTTATGACAGACTATCCTACATGATCTGAATGGAATTTAGAGTGACCATCTTGTGTGCTTTTTAATAATTGACCTTGACCATGCATGAGGTTATTTGCAGGCTAGAAAAAAATGTCTGCAATTTACTTTAATAAAAAGCCTGGGTGTTGTTCAGTATAATGACCAATTATAATTTTATTTTTGAGACTTATCTGACACTTATCTTCATAATAACATCTTCTGAAAGTCCTGTCAGAGACAAGCTGTGGTCTGCTAACCTTAAAGGGCACTTCAGTCTTTATTGATTTGCCTTTTCAGCTGTCATATAGCAGTGAACTGAGTGCAACTCAATGTACTGTTACCAGTAGTCTGAATTTTGTACATCTCTAATTTTAAAGCAAAGGACTCTTGTACTCCAGATCCAGAATACAGAGATTAAGCATGGCATATACCTTACTCAGCCATATCATGCATACTGATTCAGGCACCACCTGAAAAATGAACAGTAAAAGATTAATTAAGTAAATCATAACTCTAAATTCAAATTAGACAGAAATGTCTAGAATAGTTGATTATTTAGTTGATTTATATAGTTTTTCATGGGCTGGCAATTCAGTGCAATAAAAGTCCAGGAAGAAGAACCATTACCTCTCCAGGGATTTTTATGTGTTCCCTGTTTAAGATCAAATTTTACCAGCTTTTTTTCTCATTTTAAGGTAAACAGGCTACATATTCAATTATACTTCACATGATATTCAAATTCTATTCCTTTTTTAAAAGAAAACCAAATCAAAATGGCACTGTACAATAGGAAAGTGATTTAACGAATTGAGCTGAGCAGAAATTTTCTTTAAAATAAAATAAAGTTTGCTTTGCCTTGTGATAAACCTTTTCTTTCACTTTCACATATATTTGTATTCCTTCTCACTTACTGTTTATGGCAAAGATTATAGGTGAAAGTACAGCAATTCTTTGAACAACTTTGCTTCCATGCTCCCATAAACAAGAAGCTTTGAAAATCCCAGCAGAAAAACTCTTTCTCATTAGAATTCCATCCTAGCTTTGCAGATCAGAGCAATAACAACTGAAACATCCTAGTGTTTGGGTGTGTAGGCCAACTTTCTTATTTTTAAAATGAGCCAGTGTTTTCTTTGAATCCTCAGCTACGTATCATGCAAAGCTTTACATTTAAAATAGAATTAATCCCTTCCACTCAGACACTAGAGAAGAGTTCAAACTCTCATAACAGAAATGTCCAGTACAAATCAAACCCTGAAGAGAGAGAGGGAAGGGAGAAAACTGCCTGCCCTGATTTAGTCACCTAATGTATACATTCATATTCAGGCATAATGTATGTCCAGTTACTTGAGATTTTTTAAATCTTTTACTTACTTTTTTTTTCCTCCTGAAAACATTTTAATATTTTATGATGGTTTCAGCTGTTGATATAAATGGGTCACTGTCAGGGTATTCTGATATGGGAGAATGGAATTGCAACAACTGGCTGAAACTTCTCAATTAATGTGCTAAAATTAATGATAAAAATATTATTTGTTAGTCTCATATTTGGATTTTGCCTTTTGAAGGGAATTATTTATTGGTTTTATGGTGAACTCTCAATTTACAAATTGCTGATATTTATTGAATCTACTTTATTCTAGAAGAAGAATGTTCATTTTGAGGAGTCTAGTAATTTTTGGTAGCTTTAATTTAATTTGAGTTATTCTTCTGGGAAGAATACAGGGATGTTTTCCGGGAAGCTAAGGACCAGGTTAGGAAAGACAAGGCCCAGTTAGAATTAAACTTGGCTAGGGATGTGAAAGATAACAGGAAGGGATTCTATAGGTACATTGCAAATAAAAGACAGCCTAGGGGCAACATGGACCCCCTCTGGAAGCTATCGGGTGAACTGGCTACCCTGGATTTGGAGAAAGCTGAGGTTCTTCATGACTTCTTTGCCTCAGGGTTCGCTGGCAAATGTTCTGACCACACCACCCAAGTCTTGGAAGGCAGATGCAGGGGCTGTGAGAATGAGGCGCTTGGGCCCACTGTAGGAGAGGATCTAGTCTGAGACCATCTTAAGAACCTGAACATATACTACTCCATGGAACCTGATGAAATCCATCTGCGGGTCGTGAAGGAGCTGGCAAATGAAGGTGCTAAGCCACTGTCCATCATTTTTGAAAATTCATGGCAGTCAGCTGAAATACCCGAACTGGAAAAAGGGCAATAAAACCCCCATTTTCAAGAAGGGGAAAATGGATGACTCAGGGAATTACAGACCAGTCAGTCTCACCTCTGTGCCTGGCAAAATCTTGGAGCAGATTCTCCTGGAAGGCATGCTG
>JAOEHY010042824.1:0-115033 GCA_025447955.1 Psilopsiagon aurifrons | reverse complement strand
TGAGGACACCAGAACTGCACACAATACTCCAAGTGAGGTCTCACAGAGCAGAGCAGAGGGGCAGGATCACCTCCCTCAACCTGCTGGTCACACTTCTTTTGATGCAGCCCAGGATACGGTCCGTTTCTGGGCTGCAAGCACACACTGAAGCCAGCTCATGCTCGTTTTTGCATCGACCAACACCCCCAAGTCCTTCTCTGCAGGGCTGCTCTGAACATTCCTCTAGTCAAAGCTTTACAACTGTGGGATGGAAGGGCAACTCCTTATTTTCGGGAAGGATGGTGGGTTTTGCATCTTGTTCTTTTTTATGATGAGAGGGATTTTTTATTTTTCAAAAGGGAAAATGTTTAATAAATTATCTTAACCACCATTAACTTGTTAAGTCTTTTAGCTGAGTCAAGTGCTTTGAGGAACATGGCTGCATGGAAGCAGCAAGTCATGGCTGGCTTTTCCCATAACCGGGTAACTCCAAATGGGCTTTTGCTACAGGCTGGTGATGACAGTCTGTTTTCAGCTATGTACTTTAACAAGCAGTGGGGATCAGCCCTACATAATGCAGCTCCTCAGGCGTCTATTGATACAATGCTGCTGGACGAAGGGTGGAGCTGCTGCAAGAGCATTTATACAATCCAATATTGCATAGGAAGGGGAAAAATAAATGCACTAAACTGCTGGACCAACGCTTTGAAGCTAAGGGCAAGGCGAAAGCAAAGGGCTGGCAGCATGGAGGCAGTAGGGTGGACATGCCCTATAGCTGGCTCTGGGGCTGAGCCTGTGTGGCTTTGGGCACTACGAAGCGTGGCTTAGGGCTGTGGCCTGAGGAGATTTTGCTTCCCCTTGTCGCAGGCTCATGCTGCCCTGCAGCATCACTTTCCTGTACACATGGGAGCGCTGCCCAGCCACCATGGGCCCTGCTCCTGCCTGGCCACCGGCTCTGTGAAGGGCCACAGGGAACCTCCCCTTAAGGTGCTCTCCTTCACACCACCCCCTCATGGGAACAGAGGCAGAGATCCGTGAGCTTCGGTCAAAGGTGATAAAGCGGCAGTTTCGACACGTTCCTGGAAATAGATGAGATTTTGGAGCTGTCATGATGTAACATCAGTGAGCAACTAAGCACCCTCATCCAGTTGTTCACTCTCTTCTAGTGGGATGGGGGAGAGAATTATAAGGGTAAAAGTGGGAAAACTCATTGGTTGAGATAAAGACAGTTTAATAGGTAAAGGAAAAGCTGTGCTTACAAAGCAAAACAAGGAATTCATTCACAACTTCCCATCAGCAGGCAGGTGATCAGACATCTTCAGGAGAGCAGGGATTTATCACACAGAATGGTAAATTGGGAAGGCAAGTACCCTGCCCAAAGCAGCACAGGAACCATGAATAGCCACACCAGAGACACACGGGATGCCAAGAGGGAACAGGAGAGTGGCAAAGACAAAAAAATAAACCAGACCTTTGCAGGTAGAATGATAAACCTGATTGTAAACAAGTAGATAAGTGTCTGTACTTACCTCATTTAGGGCTCTGTATGTTAGCAATACAGGAATAAAAACCAGCCGTGCCCAAAACTGCAGACTGTTCTTGCCTTTTATTCCAAGTTCCCCATTTGCCTATGCCCCACAGCCTTCAGAAAAAGCTCAATAACCAGGACACAACTGAGTTAGGTAAAATTGAAATGCAATTATTTTTAACACTTCACATGTATTAATGGATAAATGAACTCTTATGTATTAATCCACTTATGGATTAAGTCCATTGTGTCTTCTTGCTTTTGTATTCCTCTTCACTTAGCCACTGTCTGGGGCAATTAAGATTTTAATTAAAGATGTTCAAGACTGATCTTACAAGAGCCAGGCTGCTCTGAAGCTTGAGGCGTGCACTAGGAGAAAGGAAGAGAAGGGCAGAGAGGAGGATGGGTACAGGGGAGTCACTGGAAGAGGTGGCAGGGGCTGGGCTGGCCCAGCACTGGGGACAGTAGGGCAGAGGGGAAAACAGAGATCTTCATGGTGAAAAATGTCTTTTTTCTTTTCCCCATACAGCCTCTGAGGGGAAGCCAGGCTCCAGTCAGGAACAGATGAGGCAGAGAGAGCTCAAAGGGTATACATGCACCAACCCACACCTCCCATCCATCCCCTTTCCCATGCTACTGCTTTTACATGTTGCACAATCTCATCTGTGCAACAACACAGGATCCATAGCGTTCCTCATCACGGCTGTTTGCAACGGAGAAGGATGTGGGGAAAAGGAGTCCCAGTGCAGACAGGAGACAGGAAAACACAAAGCTTTTTCCCTCCAGCTCAGGAAAGGTGCCCGTGAGGCAGGCTGAGAGCCCGAAATGGCAGCCTTTCTGGCAGGGTGAGTCAGCAGGACCACTGGAGCTTACAGCTCCTCATGTGACTCTTGTTCACTCGCACCTTTGTATTGTGGTGCCTGGAGAAGGAAACCGAAAGCAAACAAAGCAGCTTTTGAGGCACAAGCCCGGAGATGAGGGAAATACCCTCCATGCCACCAGCACAGGAAAGCAAACTCCTTTTTACTCCCCTCAGAGAAAAAACCCACCCATCCTTTTCAGCCAGCATAATGCACCACAGGAAATCGTGAGGTTTGCAAGGCATGGCAGGAGAGATGCAGGCAAACGCCATCAGTGCACCGAGGAGAGGACAGGACTGCACCGTGCTATGAGCGCGATGGGAGTTTCCAGCTGTGAGCACCCAACCCAGCACATGGGCTTGCAACATGGATGTAAACACTTAGCTCACAAGCTCCTTCCTCCAGCTCAGCTCACCCCACATTCAGTAGCTGATGTGCCTGTGCTGTGCTAGGCAGTGCAGCATTTTGGGTGCCTCTGGCATTCCCCGTGTCAGAGCAGTGTCAGGAGGACTTTCCAGGCTGCCTCATCATTCTGGGAGACAGACTTGCATCAGGATGCTGTGCAGTGGCAGTGAAGCCAGCTGTGTCTGCTGAAAGGTGCACCACTCGATGCAAACTCTCCCATTTGGAAGGTTATAGAATCCATCTCCCACGAGCAACTCTGCAGCTCAAACCATTCAGAGAGAGGCTGCCTCCAGCCCAGGCCATTCCACCGGCTTGGTGTTATCACCGGGGCAGGTGGAAGACAAGAACAAATACCAGGCTAGGACTAGCTGTATGTACTTATTCCCTCCACATTCAACCAGATACCTTATAGCCCAGGGGCTGGGCAGGAGGTGTAGTTCATAGGCTGATACACAATGTGCGCTCCAGAGACTGCTGCTCTTGATGAAAACTCCGCGTTTTGCCTTTGCCCTCTGCATCTTCCTAGCACAGGGGCAGGAAAACCAAAGCACAGCTTCCAAGATATAAAGCAGGTGTTATAACACATATTCTAACACTTCTTAAACGCTTTAATCCTCTTAACACTGAATGACAGCTCTTAGAGGGTGGGTTTTTTTACTTCTAGCTTAGGTGCCCATCTGGACAGCATTAACACTTAGCCTTTCACTGTGTTCCCCCTGACAACTCTGTCCCTGCCACACCAGTTCCAGCTGTGGAGCAGACAGACTTTGGCATAAGAGAAATAAATATCTAGAGGAGTACTAAGGATACCATTTATTTTCAAAATCACTAAAAAACCCAAACAAAACAGTTTATGGAGATACAGATTTACATAACAGAGACAGCAAATTGAAAAATGTACAATCTATTTCATGTTATTGCACTCACTTTTTTATAATATACAAGGCATATTAAACAGTTTTCATTAAGAAGTTTTATTTATATAAATAAAAGTGTAAATATACAGTATCATACAATGAGTGTATCAGCCTAACACACAAAAACCAAGTACAGTGGGATCCCCATTTCTCACATGATCTAGTCTACTGCTCATCAATATTTCCACTTGTACATTTACATACCCTAAACATAGAAGCAGGTAAATATCCCCATCTGCACGCAGTTCATTCAGATTTTGACAAGAACTACTGCAGAACTATTAAAATTAACTAGAGTTAATTTTAAGCGAAGGTCATTAGAAAATACGAATCACTCAACAGGTTTCTTAATACTTATCTGAACTCATATTATTTTTTAGCAAGAAAATACTAAGATGTTGTTCTCTCCCTAATTCAGGCCTAATCTCACAGTTTTTAATTCAGATGCAGTCCCCACAGAACCCAGAAAGAACTTCCAGGTAAGAAAGGATGCAGAATATGCAATGGCAGTATCATACTGAAGCCTACTCTCATATCCAGATGTACACTCTGAACTGCCACAGGCCTGGGAATAGGAAAGCCATCCACCAGACCTCCTCCATCTAGGAGCAAATTCACCTTGTCTGGAATGCCTTCAGGTCCCTGGTAGAGTTGTGAGCCAAGTGTATAATTTCATCCTGATTTTTTTGGTCTTCCAAGATGCAGCTGCAATCTCTGTGGAGTCAACACTCTCCTAGAGCTTGGCCAACCCTCTGGCATGGAAAAGCATCACCGTGGGGGCTGATACACAAACACCAGGGCCAAAAATGCCCATGAATCTACTGAATACTGATGAACTAATGCAACGCTCTCTGTCATCTTAGTGCAACCAGGCTCTCGGAAAAATAACATTGACTTTGCCAGGTGCATAACTGGAGGTTCACTACATCTGCTTCGTCTAACCAGACACCCATATTGCACAATTCCTGGGGCCTTATGGGGAAGGCGTCCCCCTCCCCGTCCCCCTCCCCCAAAAAGACAACAGGAAATGCTACTGTAATTGTATCAACACTGCTAGCATCTGTAAAGATGTTTTTGGTTCTTTCACACACACACACACACACACACACACACACAAAGTATTTTCAGGAACAGAAACAGGGTTAAATACTATTCTTTTTCTTGCTCTAATGTTAGTAGTGTATCATTCTACCCCATAGTAACTATCAGACTTAAAATAGTGAACCTATCTTTTAAATTATAGCCACTACTGAATCACACAAAAAATCCCCGCTTTTCCTTGCTGTTACTCAGCCAACACATATCTACGTGCATGTAAAATAAAATACTGAACAGTACTTGATTACCGAAAAATGAAAGCCTTCTAAGTCACTCACAATGAACAGTACCTGCAAATAAGCGTCTGAAAATACTCACCACGTATCATCTTAGGACACCTCAAATTGAGCTTAATTTACAAAATGAAGACTTTACCTTTGAGCTACACCAGTTTATGAGTGAGGGAGACATACACCTCCCTGTGTTGGAACCTCCAAAATTTTAAACTGTGGACTGAAAAAAAAACCCAAAACATTTCCTAAAACACAACTGTGATTTACCACATTAAAGTAGCAAAAAGTCAGTACTGCACTTGTACGTATTATACGTATACAGGTATGTACTCACTACGCTGCATTAAATTCCACATGCATTTTATGTATCTATTATACACGCTATTACAGTCAGATTTCGGTCACTCCTGAACTAGGCCTCACCATTTAATTGTCATTGCCAAATGTCTTCTCCCTGTTTTCAGCAAATATGCAGGGGTAACCTTTTATATCCCAGCACAGGCCTGCAACCTCAGTGTGATCCTCTGACCCCAAGTGCTGCATCCTCCTGAAGCTTCTGCCACCACAAAGGTGACCAGAGGCAAGGACCAGTCCTGGCAGAGTGTCTGAACTTTGGGGTCACAGAGGACCCAACTCCAGAGTCATTTCACAGCACTTAACCTGAATTAGTTTCAACAGAAATCCTGCAGGCAAAGCAGTACTACTATGTATAGTATTCCCTTTCCTGTAACCAAAAGTTGTATCTCTTCCTGGATTCACATGCTAGTATGTCACTGAAAAATAATTTAATCTGCTCTCTTTTAGGTAAACACTGCACAGCTCATTTGCTCATCTGGTTGCTGCACAGAACTGAATTTTCCTCTGCACATCCTGAGTTGCAGGCTAATGAAGCTGTCACAGAAATGAAGCAAAGTGAGAGCTCCAGTAACCTGGGAGCAAAAGCTCCAAGTACTCACTGTGGAATGAATGTTAATAAACTGAACTACACTAGGGTCTTGGGGTAGGGCCAAGCAACAAGCCCAGACCTTTTTGTAACAGCTACATAGTGTCTTGGCTTACTATAAGTGTAGGCAGCATGTCAGATTTGGACTGGTTTCAGGCTGAAAGCTCTTCATGCTGGGCATCTTGGCTGCCCAGCCTACCACTACAAACAACCTGAGCACTCTGGAACAAACAACTTGCTCTCAGCTGATAAGGACACTGGCCCATTTCCTCCTGCATCTCTTCTACGTTGTTTAGCTATCCCAAATGTAGGAAGAGAAATAACAGAGTCTAATCTCTTGCACCATAAACTCTCCTCCCAGCACAGCAGACTATAAGTAACAGTAGCATGGCTTGCTACTGATACCTCTGCTGTGGAGTACTGGTGCGAAAATCCGAAGTAAGCATCCACAGCACAGCAACCCTTTCAGTTTTGTTGTATCTAACCTCATGGTTTCTCCCATCTATTCAAACAGCTTTCAGTTTCATCACCCAGAAGCCTCAGGCATCAGCCTGTTCCTGATGCAGGTGAGCGCACTTGTATGTTCCACAAACTTCCTTACCCAGCTTCACACAAGCAAAAATAAGTATTGGGCAGGAGAAAACAAAAAAGAGCAATTAAAATCCACGAATACAGCCAGTTCAGATTTAACCAGTTATAATCCCTGTTATTAGAATGCCATTCTCCAGCCTGAGTCTTTCAAGTCAGGCTGCCCTAAAACCTTTTGCTGCCAAAAAAAAAGCAGCCTGGCTTTGCGACATACTTAGCTGTAGCTGAAGTCTGCAGGATGTACGAGTGCTCTGGACTTGAAATTCTCTCTCTTTTAAAAATATACGTATTTTCAAGGTGCCTAACATTAAAAGCCTAAATTCAAAAATTCAGGCCTCAATTTTTGTTGCTCTCATTTTAATCACATCTAACAACTCAGTCTACCCCTTTGTGGACAGTCACCTATCACTTGGATACAATTTTCTTGCTCACAGATTTCTACTGCATTAATGCCAAATGCTTTCAGATACAAGTTGCATCTAACAGCAGATTCAGTTGCGGTGGATGCTGAGTTAGTTTATCAGTTTTAAAAGGATTTTTCAGCTTTGCGATAAAATGCTCACGTTTTAGGCATAAAAGTTGTGCAAAATTATATTCTTTTGTCATGCATTTTTAGCAAAACTGCACTTAGAAGAATAAAGTGAGATTGTTCCAGACATTCTCTTATTACAACAAAAAAAAGACCAACCCTTAGGTGAGTGTCCTGAAGTCTTATTACAGCTACGTGATATAGTACAAGCTAAATATTCATCCTTGTCAACAGGATGGCAACCAACAAGTTATACTCTCAGCACTCTGCAGATAGTAAAATATCAGGGACAGGCACAGTGTTATTTATTGTGATTAAAATACTTAAAATCAAACCCGGGAGAGGTCTTGAAGTTCCATTAAAACTGCCACATAATACAAAAATGTCTCTAACATTTGGCTTCCTTCATCCTCAATAATTAGATGAGATTTCATGATGCTCATCACATGCTTGCTCAGTGGTTCTCCAAGGCTCCTAGCACCTCTCTGTAGAGCATTAAGACACTTCAGTGTGGCTTTAGAAACAAGACAGCTTCTAGCCAGGTTTAAATGTTTTGTCTTAGCAAGTCTGATCAGATGTAGTGATTCTATCACACCGAAGTTCTGTGTTTTCTGATTAGTAACTGAACAGGGCCCTCTGGCACAGATTTAATAATGTTCCAGGCATCGTAATGCATGAGACCAAGCAACGATTTTCCACTAACAGCAAGAATTTCGTCTCCACTTTCTATGTTTCCAGACTGCTCCGCAGCACCACCTAGGAGCAAAAGACAAAAAAAGTCAATGCAAGAAAACAAAACCAAACCAAAAACCACAAAAAAAAAAAAAAAAAAAAAAGAAAAAAGAAAAGAAAAGAAAAGAAAAGAAAAGAAAAGAAAAGAAAAGAAAAGAAAAGAAAAGAAAAGAAAAGAAAAAAAAGAAAAAGATAAACCCACAAAAATTTTGCTTTGCACTGTGATGAAAAGCAAATAAACAGTTTTTCCCAACACTGGCAATTTCAGTACAAATCACTTATGATCAGCTCAGCTCCAGCAACCTATTCCATGCTGCACCTCACAGAAAACATTATTTTAACCAAGATATGTTGTTTTCAGAAAAACATATGGTTTTGAAGGAAGCAGCATGAATGCATGAAATATGCTGTACATTATCTCTAGCTGTATGAAAATGAGGTTGATTAAACACACACAGAGGTTGTATATGGCTTGGAGGTTTTTTCTCTAATGTAATTTTAATAAGCAAATGATGCAGCAGATTGTAAAAGCCAGGTAACAGCGATAAACAAATGAAATACAGCAAACTTAGGACAAACACATCAGACACAGAAACAGGTCCTAGAGAGAGGCGCACACTTGACTTCTGATGAAAGTATGTTTTCTATACAAATAATTTAACTAACACCAGCCATCACAGGGAGCAGAAAAGGACTATATCTAAGGGTATAAAATAATAAGCTCAAGAATAAAACATGCCCTTTACCATCAATCATTTTCTAAAGAGGGAAAAACAAACACACAGGCAGAAAATGATTCAGAGCAATTCAGAAAATAAGTGTGATTTTTCTGTTCCTTGATGAGAGAATAAACCACAGAAAAGTAATCCTGTAAAAATGCTGTGCACCTGCAGGTTCTTTGAGAGTTTCAGCTTCCTTTAGAAAGTGCTGTGTTTTTCACTGAAGTGAATCACAGACTAAGTCATATTAAAATGACAGCATAGTTCTGGGATCAGTCAGTTTCCTTTCTATGCACAGTTCATGTAAGTTTATTTATCTGCTGACAAACAAAGCATCCAAGAGTGGCATTTTTTGAATACCAACATCACATATTCTTAGAGAAAGCTAACACTGATATCTAACAGAAAGAAAAAGAAAGGAAAAAGAAAAAAAAAAGTTATAATAATTGCGTATAATGCAGGATGGTGCTCCAGAACCACACTGATTATCTGCACTGTGGTTTTCTTAGGAAAGAGAACTGTGCAAAGCATGAACTTCTCAAACTGTTATATATGATATAACTGCTATAATTTAATGTCTAAGAATAGTGGGCAAGCCCAGGAAGGCACTACATTATATTTAGTAAATCAGATTGCTCCACAAACATTTACTAGCGGATGCAATCCTGGGAGTATTTCTTTGACCACTTTGGGTAGTAAGTGGTAAGAAATGACGGCCACAAAAATGACTCTTGTTTCAAGAAATACAACGATCCCAACAACTAAAATGTCCGTACAATGCACTAAAGGAAAACTGGGATAATATTCACTGCATGCTTGCAGTACCTTTAAATATTCTTTTCACAAGCAAGGGCCTATCTCCAGCAATGGAAGCTTTTCCACCATCAAGACTGAAACCCAAGCCAGCAGAGGTTTTCAGTAATTCAACGCAGATGACATCATTCATATCCAGGTTTGGATCTGTGACAGAATATACACATAACATATTGTTTTGCAGTTAACAGTAAATTGTAAGTTGTGTTTGGCTGGGTTTGGTTTTGCTGCAGTGACAAAGCAAAGTCAGAGTTCAGTTCATATTCAGATTAGAACATGTTGTCACCCAGTTTCTCAGAAGTGAATGTGTGTTATTGCAGCAGTGAAGGGGAGACAGTACAAAATGTGTTTATGAACAGAGATATTTTGATTTCGTATGTTCAACAAAAATTTGCCACAGCTTTCCCTTCCCTCCTCCTCCCCCCAAAATTAAAGCTTAGCAAATTTAGCAAAAACTCTAAACATCATCAAAACAACTGAAAAAAATTACAAAACCTGTGAGTGGAGAGCATTTCTTTTTCCTTAATTTGTTCCCATTGCTTATTCAATGAACCACATCTTTTTAAATAACAGTAATATATGAAACATTACGTTAAACAAACATGTTCTATCCTGTCTAAGAAATATCTGTAATCACTCACAAGTGTGAAGAATTGTTTCTGGTCTCATATCTATGAAAATGACCATAAATACCTGCAGGGTGCGTCCCTACACAGCAGATACTTTTAGAATACAATATTACTGTAGCTGACAAAATATTATTTTGCTTATGGGGAAACAGACCTACAACTTTGGAAAAC
Organism: Psilopsiagon aurifrons; assembly: GCA_025447955.1. Taxonomy (NCBI): domain Eukaryota; kingdom Metazoa; phylum Chordata; class Aves; order Psittaciformes; family Psittacidae; genus Psilopsiagon; species Psilopsiagon aurifrons. Next base: position 104,889 of record JAOEHY010042824.1, on the reverse strand, counting down.
AAGACCCTCTTTGCCCTGTGTGAATGCAAAAATTATGCAGTCTACATTATCACGAATTACTGCTATCATTATCTCAGACAACTTTAAATGTTATCTAAAACATCTGAAGATGTGCTTTGCCTCACAGGATGGAAACAAGCTGCTAATAACCGGGTAATATGTTGTTTATGTAATAACGTTGCCCCCTAGTGCCTGCTTCCGACAGATAATCTGTATCTGTCAACTTCAAGAAGCAGGGAGTTTCGGATAGAACGTAATTCTGAATTAATTACATGTATTATATCCAGGGGAGCAATTCCAGAAAGGCTGATCCATTCATTTACAGACTGCTTCGTATTTCTTTAATAAATAAATAAATTCATAAATTTATATTATGTATTATAAATTGGCTTTTTTTTTTTTGGTTGTTTGCTTTCTTGCAATGACTAGTGTTACTACTTAAAAGGAGTTTATCCTGGACTGGAATAACATGTGGAATCACTAACTTAGAGTAGAAATTGGATTAGGCCCTAAATGCCCTTCTAAGTTTCTCCCTAGTTAGAATATTTAAAAAAAACAACCCAAACTACATTTAGGCTCCAAAGAGACTATGGAGCCTAAAATTTAATGCTAATTTCATTTGCTCCCTTCAATCACATAAGGCACAGATGCTTTTAATCCAAAACACATGGACGTTCTTCCCTTCAGTCTGCTCTGCAAGGGAATCCTTCCAACTGTTCTTGGACAAAGATCATACCTGTTCCTATTTCCATGGAAACATCCTTTCCAGACCCCACACATTTTCTGCCGGTAGCTGATATCTCAAGTCTGGAGGGATTGTTTGCTTTGTCTTTTTCCTTCTTGATGACAATGACTGCATATCTGTACAGTCTCGCCTGATGAAGAGTATTCAGGACATCCCCATGGACTGAGTTCTCAAGAGACTTGCCATTGATTGACAGAACAAGATCTCCTCGATGAATAGTACCTTCTTGAGATGCCACTCCCTTTGAAAACACTCTGTGGACCTACAAGAAAGATTTCAGCTTCAGGATGCTTTAACGTCATGACCACACAGAGTGCTCTACTGGCCAAGGAGAACACAGATACCATACCAAAGTTTGCAGCCAGTGCCCATGGCCCAGATATCAAGCACACAACATTTGTTCCAACAAACACCTCAAATACTAAAGCCTAAGTGACTGGAGAAAACCTACATTTCAGGATGGGGGAAGAAGCAGAGGAAAAGATGCTATTATTGCACGGTCATTTCTAACCCAAAGACAATCAAAACCACTTAGAGAACTGTCACTGTTTAACCCCAGCTAGCAACAAAGCATCACGCAGCTGCTTGCTCACTCCTCCCAACCATGGTGGGATGGGAAAGAGAATCAGAGGAAAGTAAAATGCATGGGTTGAGACAAGAACAGTTTGAGAACTATGAGTACAATATAATACTAATATTAGTAATAATAATTGTAATTAAAAGGGAGATAACAAAAAGAGAAATAAAACTCAGCAATAAAACCTCAAGTGATGCATAGTGAAATTACTCACAAAGCACTGACTGGTTCCCCACCCATCCATAAGAAGCAGCTGCTCCCCCCCCCCGGAAAACTCCCTCCTCTTTATATACTGAGCACAACTTTATATTGTATGGAATATCCCTTTGGACAGTTTTGGTCAGCTGTTCCGGCTATGTCCCCTCCTAACTTCTTGTGTTGCTCCAACCTTCTCACTGGTAGGGCGCTGGAAGCTGCAAAATTTTTAACTTAGCATAAACACTACTGGGCAACAACTAAATATTGGTGTGTACCAAGATTATTCTCACCGTAAATACAAAACACAGCACTGTATCAGCAACTTTACCCTCTACCCAGCTACTTTACTTTTACTTGGAGAACAAGTCTTGTGGGGAATGGCCAGTGGAACTGGTGTTTAGCCTGAAGAAGAGGAGGCTCAGGGAGAACCTTGTCGCCCTCTACAGCTACCTGAAAGGAGGATGGAGAGGGGAGGTGGACAGCCTCTTTTCCCAAGTAACAACTGATAGGACAAGAAGTAGTAGCCTCAAGTTGTGCCAGATTTGGATATTAGGAAGAATTTCTTCACAGAGAGGGTGCTCAGGCATTGGAACAGGCTGCCCAGACATGTAGTGGAGTCACCATCCCTGGAAGTGTGTACAAACTACGTAATGAGGCCCTTAGTGACATGGTTCAGTGGTGGACTTGTGAGTCCTGGGGTAATGGTTGGACTTGTGATCTTAAAGGTCTTTTGCAACCTGTTTGATTCTGTGATTCTAGGAATAAAATTGACTCTATCCCCAGACAAAACCAGGATACATCACAAACCTGTAACATCACAAATCTCTATACCTTTACTGAACTCTAGACTGTTCAGTTAGCATACTTCAAGTAACAGGATAAACTTATAGCTGTGCTACAGCAAACACGATGAACAGAGTTGCAGTGTACAACACCCACTCCCCAGATTTGCACTGACTAGGACATGTATCCTGTGCTATTTTCAAATGCACATTTCTAAGTGGTGCACAGCATCTGTGCACTGAAAGGCTCTGACTGCAGCTGTACAAGTATTTAGCTGAGCAACTCAATTTGGCTGATAAATAGCATGCAAATAGATGCAAAGGGATGATTCAGTGGATTGAAATGCATTTTTTTCTAGAGAAAAAAAAAAACCTCCCCCAAAAACCTTTATTCAGAGCAGATTCAACTTCGAGTAAAATCCAGCAAGTGCAGCTGAGACTTAGATGTGTGCCACTTACGGAAAGGAACTGACTGAAAGACTCAAAACCCTGTATTTAAAGACTTGCCTATAAGGCACTGTAATTTTAGCAGCCAGAATGTGGTTTGAGGCAGCAAATCTGTGGACACAATTCTGCATGGCATTTTCTCTTGGAATTTATCTTAATACCCAGATTAACGGTGAGGAATCAGATGCCTTTTGGCTCCTGTTCACCCTTGTTGCAAGGGCCATGCTGAGATGGACACCTGCCACAACCCTACGGATCCAAGGAGATAAATTTCCAGCCAGCAAAAGCAGACATTCAAAGCTCGACTAATAGCTTCAATAACATATACTGACACCCTAATGCAAGAGGTAAATGAATACAGGGGTTGTGTCCTGCTGCTTTTCCTCAGATGCTCAACTCCTCAATATCTTGAAGCTCACTAGACATTTCTATTTCTGCACCCAAGTATGGGCAGAACAGCCCACCTAAGAAGCTCAGCACTCAGTAGCAACCCTAAATCCAGCAGGGGACCCAGAATCCCAGTAGGTCAAGGATATCAAAATAGTTCCCTACCCATGAAGCATGCTTCACACAGAGTGAACAAAGAGGATCTAGAAAGAGAAGGAGCTGACACTTTTTTGGTCGCATGGCTAATGGTATTCAGGAGAAAGATTTCATTAGCTACTCAGCGTGAGACAGCTCAAGATCCAAATTTTAGTTAGTTTCCCAGTCTCTGGGGTGGGATACTGTCGAGCCTTCCTCCTAGTGGCAGCTGCCACTGCAAGTTGCTGGTCCAGAGACAGGGAACACAACTTTTGCTACAACAGAAGTAGGAGCAAAGTTCCCTAGACTGTGACCATGTTCTAACTCAACCACTGCTTAATGTAAAATACGTTTCAATAGAATCATATCATAGAATCATAGAGTGGTTTGGGTTAGAAGGGACCTTAAAGCTCACCTAGTTACAACTTCCCTTCCCTTGGGGAAGGAATACCTTCCACTAGACCAGGTTGCTCAAAGCCCCATCCAACCTGACCATGAACACTTCCAGATACAGGGCATCCACAAATTCTCTGGACAACCTGTTCCAGTATCTCACCACTGGTCTTGTCTAAGACCAAAAACCAAAAGATTCTTCCAAGGGCTGCTGCAGGCCCCAAAGACCTGAGGACATACCCTCCTTCTAATCTCAGAACTTAATGAATCTCTCTCAGCATAGAATTCAAATTGTCTGTAAAGACATTGTAAAGAAACTGTCATACGTGACACTGGTTGTCTTACATTTTTCCATCTCACTGATCTGGTTTTGAACAGTATAAAAAGTGCTTTGCATGACTTTTTACTCACCAACATCACTTAACAGCACCACAGAATACCTTTGGTTCAGGATGCTGTACATTACATGCTTATACATAAAATACATATTTTGTATTTATACATAATATACGTAGTTATATGCTTAAAAAAACCAACAACGCCATCATTTACTGACCACCTGCAGGTCTTAATAACACCAGAACATATCTGTGATGTGAAATCCAGAATGTTTGCTGAAACAGGATTTACAAAATCCGTCAAAAACTTTGCTGTGGAGTTTACCTTCAAGGGCTGGGAATGAAGATTCAGATCTAGCTAATCCCATCCAGTAGCAGACTTTTAAAGACTGAAGACATAATTGGCATCCATCTCCAATAAAAAAATTACACTTCTCAGACACTGTGATTTCAGTATGCAGCCACCTCTGAGAGACACTGTTTTATGACTGTGAATGACTTGCAATGAGTCTTGGTAAATGGGTACTTGATCTAACCATCAGCCTGCTTTAAAGTGAGCTTTCTAAAAAAATTACTTGTAGCCATCACTTACTGTGACTGATTTCTGTTCCAGATCTGTCCCTCCAGCAACGCTAAATCCCAGGCCAGCTCCTTCTTCTTTGTGCAAGACTACAAAGTATGTGTCCTCTTTGCTCTAGCAGAAAAATGGAGGTGGAGAAGATGGGAAAGGAGAAGAAAAAAAAAAATAATCAAAGATCAAGACCAAGGTCATGCACAAATGACAAATTCTCAGTACCCAACTCAGTGAATTGAAACTGAGATATTAAATGCATTTCTGCTCTCCACAGATGAGTGGCAGCCATACAGAACTCTTCAGGTGACAGCAAAGGTTTCTTCAGTCAGTTCAAGGCTGGAAAGCAAAGTCAGAATTAAGATGGTGGAAGGGTATTAAACCTTGAGCAGCCTAATTTTCACAGGCTGTAATCAACTGCATTGATTGACATTTTGCAGTCAAAACTGAATAGTCCCCATCGCTTTCTGGACCAAGCGCTGCACTTTCCAGGGAATTACTAACTCTTTTGTTATCGACTTCTCCTTCCCCCTGAAAGGCAGCTACAAAGATGCAATGCAGGGCAATTGCTTTACCTTCTTCTCAGCAATGCTGGACAGGGTCATTGTCTACAGACTGAAGCTGGAGAAGGTTAGATGGGACAGCATGAAAAACTGTTTCACTTGGAAGATGAAAGCTATGATCCTGTTAATGATCCAAAGCTGACTAAGCTGCTGTAACAGGAGCACCTAGAACAGAAAAGGGACTGGTGCAGGGCTGAACTTGGCTCCCGACCAGAACAAAGGTGTAAAGCCGATTTCTTCGAAGGGATGGCCTGCTGCCAAAATATGGAATTTGCTGTGAGAAAGAAGTAGTCCCATCCAGCATGTCTGGTGCTGTCTTCTGAACAGTTATTAGGACAAAACCAGACACTATTACAGAAACCACAGATTTATTATGCAAGGAGGACTATAAGCAGGCATTTGGTGTAGCAAGGGGCTATTAAACATCAGTGGGGTACAGCATGAGAAGTGGAAAGTAGAAAGCAGGGATCTCAGCTTTTCCGATCCAACATCAGTCATTTCCAGAAACTGCCAATGCTAAAATTAATGGACACCACTAAAAACTAAACTATAATCTTTTTAGCATGAAATGACACATTCAGTTCACTAAATGCAATATTTTAACTCAGTGTTTGCCTTTTATTTGTTTCAAACAGCACAGGAAACCACATATTGTGAAAAAAACAGAAAAATATTTGGTCTCACTGTGTGCTGTCAAACAGTGGCTCTGGAAGGTTTTCTGCATTAGAGGCATCCTTGTAATTCCTAGAGCCAGTGTCAGAAGCTAGTGACACCCGGCTCCACATCACTGATCCATGAGCGCCTGAGGAGAGAGGAGCATTCAGGGCTGAACTTCTTATCCCACAGTCTTTTGCAGATATTAAGACCCTTCTCAACTGCCCTCAAGTGAGAATAACTTTATGTGAGGCTAGAAATAACAAAATCAGTTAAAACACCAGGCTAGCCCCTTTCAAAATGCAGTGAGGGTAAATACACGTATCTTTGATCATTAAGTATTTTACTAACACTTTTTGTTCAAAAGGTCAAGTTCTTTTGAACCCTTGCTACCACAACCTACTCTGCTTACACTGGGAAAGAAAACAGAAATAACAGAGGCTCAGTTGTCAGAGAGTTGCGTGAGGTCTACATGTCGTTGGCCAGTCAGCAACACAGCCTGAATCCTGTCCTCCCCTTGTTGAGGTCATGCATTTCCTCCCTCCCCAGTCCTCACTGCTGTCCCCAGCTAACATGTACTGTGGGGCACAGAGACCTGGCTATGGATGCTTATTACTCTACTTGGCCACACAGTGGACATACAAGGCCTCCAGTGATTATCTTTGTTTAGCCTGTTAGCCAAAGATCATTGGTCATAGAGACTTAAACAATAAAATGCCTGTATATTTCCACTTCGTTTAACTTTTTTTTAGTAGGTAGCACTTATTAAATGCTAGCAGTAAATTCAGCCCTGTTCAGAGCAAAAGATGATAACACATTCTTTCCGGGGAAGCTGTCAGTCTCAATCAAGCAGTCCATTTCATTTTTCAGCAATCGCATAACTATGAAGAACAGTCCTATTGTACATTTAAATCCAGCATTTGACTAGCATAAAATTTTCCAGTGCACGTGCCATACTGGGATTAAACATGGATGAGAAACTATGTAGTCAATGAGTGCATTCCAAAAAGTGTTTAGCTTTATAAACATTTGTGTTCTCTAGCTTTGAAAAGTGGCATAAATAAACAATCTCTCCAAGACCCCACACAAACCAATTTTACCTTGGGCCAGAAATACAATACAATCCTAACTTTATCAGTAAACCTACCAGACCCTCTTGGCTCACCAAGATCTTGGGACCTGCAAGCTTTAGCTACACTCTCCATGGAAGGAAGTAAAGCTGTGTATTACGGGGAGGTCCTGTTCACCCCCAACCTGTTCAATGTTTGATATAGGAACCTTTGTGAATAAGACTCAGGAACACTTTAAATGTAGTGCAGCCAGCAGTTATGCAGACCAGATGGCAGCTTTCCTTCCTGTGCTGTTGTTATTTTATCAACTTCTTTTCTGATTTAAAAGGGATGTGGATGTATCCCACAAACACTGTGAACAATTAAGTAATGTCCTGGCAACCATTTGACTTTGGAGACCTTAAAACACCTAAGGAGGCTATTTTAATGCAATAACCATTTACCACAGAACAAAAAGGTCACAGGAGTTTCTTACAAACGCTCCAGCAATCACTTTCTGGTGTTGCAAGTCACCAGTTCAGCATTACACAAAAAAAGCTCAATTTCCATCATTACAGCTTCTAGCAAAGGTGAGTGCTTCAAGGCATAGAGAGGAACACAGCCTCCCTTGCAATGTAGGCAAAGTGAGTCTGACCCAGATGGTTGACAGAAAGCTAAATTCTGATGTGCAATTATTGGCAAACCCAGTAGTTCTCAGCTGCAACGATTACTTCAAATGGAGTCATACTTCTCCACTTAAAATAGGTCTATTTATTGTGGCTCAGAAGTGCTTTTGCACTGGACAAGCAATACTCTTTCTCATACAAAAACTATTCACATTTGTTATTGGTTTATAGCAGGTATTCAAAAACTAGCATTAGCAAAACCAGCATCAACTGTAACAACCACAGAATTACTAAAGGAGGTCTGAAACTGCTTGGAAGAGATTTTATCTGTCATTAAGAAACCCCTTTAAAAATGCTGTCAATAATCTAGTTTTATCTTCTGGAGTTTTTTTACCTTTACTTGTGCTTTGACGACTTGGAGCATAGCAGCAATGTCACATTTTGGTACTACAACTGACAAAACAGACTGCAGTTTTTGCTGGTCCAGGGTTGAGACAAGCAGCTGATCCAGGCTAAAATGTACAGGAAAACATAAAAGACAGCTTTATGTTTCTAGACCATGTAGAGATATGTTGCAGATATACAGTGTAGGTCACATTAGGGTAAAAGGTGCAGGGCCAGCTCATTAATAAGCAGAAATCTTGAAAACAGGTAAGAAATAGTGTATGGTGGTAGGATAGGGAGGGACAGAGAAGACAGTTTAAGAATAATGCTGAAAATTGGTCTCTCTTCAGTTCCTCTTCTCCTTCCCCCAATAGTTTTAGCAACATATACTAACAAAAACAAGGAGACCACTACATCTGATTTGGCAGGACAACCACCTTGTTTGTCACCGCAGGCTGTGCTGGCAACCAGCGCTGCATGGCCTCCCCTCCACGGCTGGTGCTGTGCCATCATGTGGCCAAAACCTGACCAAACCCAGCTAAAGGGACACAGTCAAGGTGCCCAGCCATACCAGGATGAAGTGTTTCACCCTGTGCAGGAGCACAGTCACCAACAGACAGCAGCATGGCAGTTCCTGATGATCAGGAACATGAAGAACACACTCCAGACTCAGAGGGGAATAGAGGCTGTGGCCAGAGCTGAAATATGCTTTGGGACAGGCAGCAGGGAAGCTTCACCTCAGGAGAGGCTGAAACGAAAGTGAAACAGCCCGAGCAAAGCCAACACCAACCTGATGGACCAGCTGTTTTCAGAGCTCTCCCCATCCAGAGTGCTGCACTGGGGCATGTCATCGTCTGATGCAGATCCCGGTGTCCCCGAGCCGCTGTCCTGAGGGCTGCCAGCACCCGTTCCCATCCTGGCACCACCATGGGCTGGTGGGGCTGTGTCACCCAGGGCAGGCACACCAAGAGCTCTGCGGGGGGTGATCTCCAGCTCCGTCTTGAAGCAAGCAGGCTGTGATGGCCCGGAGAAGCCTTCACAAAGCTTGTCCAGGTCGGGCATGCTGAGGGCCCTCAGCTCCCGCAGCCTGGAGCGGGACAGCGGCGGCCGCCCCAGGCCCCGGCTGCGGCGTGCCTGCGAGGTGGAGGCTGCGTCTGCTCCAGCACCACCACCCTCACTCCTCTGGGGCCTTCCTTCTGCTCTGCTGCCCTCTGCCACACGCATGGGCTCTGCGCTGGAGGTGGCCCTGGCCATGGTGTTGGCAGGGCCTGGGCTGCCTCCGTAAGAGCTCAAGCTGCGCCGCAAAGCCCGTGGCGTCTCGGCAGGGCTGGCTGTGGATACCATCCCACCACACGACCTCCTGGTGAGAGGTGACCTCACGGACGAGTGTATATCGATGGCCTTCACGACCGTCCGGTCGAAATTAGCCAGGTTTTCAAAGGATTTGATCCTCTGTTTGACGGAGAAGGATGAGATGGGTTCATGTGGCCAGTTCAGCTCATAGTAGTAGTAATTCCTCCTGAAGCTCCTCAGCTTATCGATAGTGGGGCAGCTAATGTCACTGGCTGAGGGGGATGTGTCATGGACCCTCTGGGTGCTCTTGGAGGTACATGCCTGCTCCTTCTGGCCATTCGGAAGGTTCAGATGGACCGTCTTTAACAACCCCGTTGCTGCCTGGGGGTATTTCTCATTTGCAGCATGGCTCTGGGGGCCCTGTACAGGGTTAACCTCTGCAACATGGCATTCCTCCCTCAAGGGACCCGATAACTGGGCTGGCATCGAGTAAGTCCTTGTCACAGGTTTTGACGAGCCATAGAGACTTCTGTCTCCAGCAGTATCTGCTTTTGAGAAATACTGCATGGTCCCCATTTCCTCAGCCAGACGAGGCACTTCTGTGTTCACCTCTTCTGTTTTCTCCAACAATGGGAGCTGTAAAAATGATGCTGGTGAGGAAGAGGCGGAGGAAGAGGAGGAAGAGGATGATGTTGAGGAGGAAAGCTTCACCTCAATGAAAGTCCGCTGGATCTCCTGTCCTTCCAGCTGTACCTGCTGAACTGAGGGGGACCTGAACGAAGCAGATGGTCCTACATTTTGCAGATCTAATTGCCGAAGGTCATCTGCACTATAGATGCTCTTGATTGCATTCAGGCCTGTTCCAGGGCTCTCAGTCCTCCCTTTCATATATTCAACTTTTGGTATCCCCTGACGAGATGAAGTGACTTTGAACTGACTGTCTCTGGCTCTGAAATCATCCACCTTAGCAACCGTACCCTGACACACTGCAGGCTGCATGGAAACTTGCTTTTCTTTTGGATTTCCCCATGCCTGCTGCAGGTCTGGTAGCTCCCCAGAGCCACATTTCATTTCGCCACTCACTTTTGGGCTGCTGGTGCCATTCAGGAGAGGCAGAAGTGAGTCCTCAGAAATGACCAAAGATGGTTTATTTTCTAGCTCTGGCTTCAGAGCCCTTGAGGCTGCTGAAATGCTCTTGCCAGGATCTGGGTTTGTAGGTGAACTACGGGACAACAGTGTTTTCTTCCCCATGAGTTTGGGGGACAGCTGTGGAGAAACAGAAGCCCTTTTCTGGTCAGCCCCACTGATGCCACTGACTTTGGTAGGACTAATGCCAGAAGAATCTGAATTTGCCTTTGCTTTGCCTTTGATGGTGAACCCTTTTAGCTTTGGTCCTGCTTTGGCTTTCTGATTATTTAAAAGAGTGTCCATTATACTTTTTTGTGCCATTCCTTTAGATTCCTGACAGGTTTTCTTCTGTGAGGATGGGCTGTGCGGTACTGCAGCTCCTTTGCAGTGATTTGTGCCTGAGTTTTGGACTTTTCCATTTGAAGTCCTTCCTGAAGTCACAGAGTTGGTTTTCTCATTTTTCCCGGGCAAGTCATGAGTTGTATTAGCCTTTGGATCTTTAGATTTAGTTGGAAAAGGAGACCTGAGAGATAATGTTCTTGATGACGATGCATTCACATGATTGCTGTCTGTTTTACACAAGTTGGAAAAACTGTTGGCTTCTTTCTTCACTAAGCAATAACTAACAGCATGATTACAGTCATCAACCATGGTTTCACTTTCAGATTTGGATCTCTGCTCATCATGATATCCTTCTTTCTCAAACAAGTTGCTCTCCAAGCCACTGACATTTCTAGCAGAGCAGAAGCTTATCTTTTTGCAGTGCAGAGACCCTTCCTCTTCAATGGTTTCACAGCATTTCATACGTCTGTTACTCCTTCCCAAACCCATCTGTTCTTCCGTACTTAAGGCACCGTTGTTACAGAAAGAGTAAACTTCAGGGACACTGACTGAATTCTTTAGGATGTCTTTTTCTGACAGGAAAACTGAGGCAGGAGAACACAAGGATGCAGAAGACACATCTGAACACTGTGAAGGACATGGAGTGGAACCACTGTGATCTTCCAAGCTTAGTTTGTTGATGCTTGTCTCCAGTGACTCACACATTGTGCAGCCCTCAGTTTGTAAACCCTTGCTGCTATAAGGGTCCACTGGGGACACAGAGGATGATCGTCTTGTAGATCGCAGATGCTGCTCCTGTGTGGAATTTTGAGGCTCATTGTTCATGCAACAAATCTCAATCTGCTCTTCATCTGACTCAATTACAGTACAGACTGCAGAGGTGTTAGCAGCAGCAGTAGTGCAGGACCCAAGCAACACCTCATTAGCACTATCAAAGGCTTCTGTAACAGACTCTGTGTCTGAGTGAGAATCCTCTGCAGCCCCATACATGGACTTTGGAAATGACTCACTTCTGTTTCCTTCCAGAGTGTTTGCTGCAGGCAACTCATCCTCATTTAAGCTGCTGTAATTTCTAGAATAGTTATTTAATGAGTTTTTATTCACAGTAAAAAGCTTGCCTGTGTTAATGGTGCTCAACACAGACAGCCCCAAAACCCCTTGTGCGTTAGCTCCACAATTCACAGTTTTTTCCAGCAGCTCCCCCTTGGCGGCTCGTGGCTCAGAACCAGGACACCCTTCGTCAGTCCCACAGCAGCACATCGTGGTGTACTCCTCTCGGAGTGGGCTTTCTGCTCGCGATGGGGTGCGTGAAGCCCTGCACCCAGGAGCACCCCTCTGGCTGACCAGGTCATCGATACCCGTGACAGAAATGGCAACGCAGTCCTCAGGGCGGGAGCTTTCCATGGTACATCTTTGCACATCTCTGCTCGTGGCATCAGGTGGCACTGTTGTTCTCTCCACCGCACAGCCAGCGCTTTGCAAACCTGCTGCTCCTCGCTTCCCAGCACTCGGTTCTTCCTCACTTGCGAGGATGCTGTTGACGTCGGCTTGATTTTGACTGTCTATCCCAGGAGACAGGATGAGGTTTGTAAATCTGCTGACAGCTGCATCATTAAAAAAATAAATTGAAAAAAAGAAGCAAAATCCTGTCAGATATAGGAAGTGATACACAAAACACCAGGTTTCATTACAAAAATAGACACCCACGTAATCAGACTACATGTTTGCCTTTTGCTCTGCACTCTTCCTCTTCTGTAGTGATGTTTACAACAACTCAAACTAATCACAACCCTGTGTATTTGAGCAGCACACAGAAGGAAACAACCCACTCATCCAAGGTGAGCAGTCACGATCTGTTTAATTCTCATCTTTGAAATTTCAGCAGTTAAGCAGCCAACTTTCAAAGTGTCAGTCTGCAGTAAGCCAGGCTGAGCAGCACTACTGCTCATTACTTGTTTGATCAAAGATGTCTCCAACAGATTGCAGAGAGTACACAAAGCCCTGGCATAGCAAACAAAGGTGAACAATAACACAGAGACGAGCTGTGTATAAATAACTTCACTCTGATCCTCTTGGCACTTCTGCAGGTGTTTAATGTGACACGCATGGCTGATGTTATACACACATTAAGCACATGGATTTCTGGCACAGACTTTTCCTTCCTGCCAATACTGATAAACCCACTCCTGGGCAACACACTGAGCTCCCAGTCACTGCAGTACTCTGACACATTCACCCATTTCTCCAAGCTCTTCAGTTTTCAGCACTTCACCCTTAGGCATATGCTTACACCCTTCTGCTTTCTGGGACATGCATCCCCATCCAAGCTGCCTCACAGATAAGGCCTAGAAAGTGCACGGAGGAGGCACCCTTTCCTGCTCATCGAAATGTGTCAGATCTCTTTCATCCTTGCACAAACCTGCAGGATTATCCACACATCTTAACTTAGGTACCCATGTTAAGAAGTGCAGATTCCTCCTGGAGTTCACAAAGGGGAAATCATCTCAGAAGAGCAATCTGAACCAGCTAGGCTAGGATTTGAAGCACTGCCCTGCTTCAGCATGCTGGATCACACATTGAACAGACCCTCCTCCCTGACAGTGGGACAGAAAAGCTGCATGATAAAGAAGAGCAAATGTGCGCTACTCCAATGCTGTTATTTTGCGAAAGCCACAGCAGACCAAGGAAACAAGAACAGGACTCTGCCAAGCCAGAAATTCCTTACAACTAGAACTGAAGCATCTGGAAACACTTTAGGCTCCCAGGTATTAATAGGTACACAAAGAAGATCATAAGCTGGAAGGAAGTGAAATATTATGCTCTTCCTGAATTTTGAAAGTATGCTTTTCTTTTTCAAACGCTCATTTCCATACCACGTAATTTGTACAGTCTGCGTGGATGCACATATTGCTGCTGCAGCAGCATAAATAAGCCCTGAGCAGAACTAAAAAGGTATCAAATATTTCAATTCAACCTAAAAACTTTTTATAAGAAACAAGGTCCATTCCTGACACTGTTCAAGGTCAGACTGGACAGGGCTTTGAGCAACTTGGTCTAGTGTGAGGTGTCCCTGCCCATGGCAGACAGATCACCAATGCAGACAGAATGTACCCCCTGTTTTTATTCTGAATCAGTTTGGGGAGCTGGAGCAGCAGCAGATTAGATCCAGCTGACTGAAGGGAGTTTTCTCCACTAGTATGCAGAATATATAGTACAAAACCAACACCACTCTCTCACCTGGTGTTACTTTCTGGATCTCCAGGGTTACAGAAGTGGGAAGACACTGCATAAGCATGCAAATTTCTTCGTACGTCATCTTACTGACTGGGATACTGTTGATGGTGGTAATCTCATCTCCTACAGCCATCTTGCCCATTGATCCCTGATGCAATGACAGATTCAAGGAAATTATAAATACACAACAAAGGCAACTGCCACAGGGGCAAGGACTGCAGGGAAGCAACTCATGGCTTACGAGCAATGTTGCCTATTTCACATCACTGCAGAGCATAGGTACCACTGCTGTCAGTTTGCCAAAACATAAATAAAGTGCAGACTGTACTTTGGCCAGGAGATGAATTAATGATCAATCTCAAACAGGAAGGTCAAAAGAGCTGGTGGTTTCTCTGAGCGATCAGTATCAGGAAGGAGGACACAGCCCTTTTCATTTAAATGAATTGGGTTGCATTAGCCCTAGCTTCCTCAGGTCTGGAACACTATCATTTTTACACTTCATGTAGGAATTATATTTCTGGTCACAACCTCCCACTGGACCAATGGAACTCTCCTAAATAACTAAATTGGCCATGGAACGAGCTTTTAAAAGCCTAAGTTTACTTCTAAACACCGCACAAAAGTCAGGGAAAAAGGCAGGAACAGAACTCAAATCCCCAGCTCTGACAGCTCAACTCAATCTGCTACAACATATTCCCTCTTGCCCTAATGGCCACTAACTAGACTAAAAATACTACACCAAGCTTTGTATATCAGAGTATCCTCCTTCCTTTTTCTGCACTTTGGCATTTAGGTCAGCAATTCCACATCCAGCATGAAGCAAACATCCAAATTAGTATGCGCATGTATGAGATGCAGAAGAGCTGTTTGTTACTACCTCTGCCATGGCACTTGGCAGACCTGGCCATCACCTAAGGCCTCCATGTACCAGTTTCATGTAACACAGGAATATATGCACATAAAATAAGAGAGATTAATAAACATTTTCACCACCGGGCTTTACTTTTTTTGTCTTCACCTATGATAAAAAAATGAAACAGAAGAATAGTATTTTCTCAAAACTGTGAGTGAGAGCAGGGGCAAGTCCATTTCAGTAGATCTGACTCTTGACTTTCTTAGTTCTGAATCAGCCAGGGTATGCTTCTAAATCAGAAGCATTTAATTTTAACTGCAGCTTCAGAACAATGTGGGAATTCAGAACAATGAGGCATTTTGCCCAGCAAACACGCCCCTTGCACGTGTTGCTAAACAAGTGATCAACAGATGACTCGTTTAATAACAATAATGACCATAATAATCCAAGCAAAATGGAAGCAAATCACAATAAGGCAACCCAAACTAAAAAATTACCATTTCTGCTGCTCCACCTGGCCGCAGGCCTGTGACAACAACCTTTAAAGGCATGGCCTGGATTTCCAAATCCAGGCCGAATGACTCGTGCTCATTGCGAACCAAGGTGACTATTTCACCTTGCCCCTGCCCAGCTCCGTCTGGTGCTTCACACTTCTTGCTGTGAGGGAGCATCCTTGCAACAGGCTTGTTATAAGAGCCATGCTCCTCCATCCTCTGCCTCTGAAGGCTTCGGCACTCAGTGCTCATCATGCTTTTCACTCTTGTGACTGCTCTGTGCTCAAGTTTTGGGGATCTCTTAGATTCAAGTTGTGCTTCCCGGAGCTCCTTCAAACTCAGACTGCCAAGACGAACTTCAGGCACACTTGAGTAATCGAATGCTATGATGGGGAAGAAGGGAGAGTCAGTTTGCTCCAGCGTGCTGTCTGTAGACTCCACAGAATTGCTGAAGACAGGTGAAGATGTCTCTGTGCTGCTATATCTAGGTGACCCACTGTCCTGGCTCTCATCATCGATTTCTACAGAAGAGGTTGTAACGACAACACCAGCATCCTCCTGGCTCTTGGCCCTCTGGCTTCTTTGCAAGTGGGAATTTTCATCGTCATCACTAACATCACCATCATAGAACACAACCCTCCTCTGTCGATGAAAGGGGCTGCGGGCAGATTTGGGGCTGTCACTGAGGATGCCTGGTCGGACAGACTCCACATGCTTGTTGTGAAGACTGGACAATCTCCCACTACCAGGAGAAGTCGGACCATTTGCTTTTGCCACTCCTGCTTCTCTGGCAGCTAGGGGAAAAAAATAAAAATAAAAGTCATACTACAATTGCATTTATAGATGACTTTTAATACCATGCATCTGATTGCAGCAGACTACATGTGGCTCTGTTCACAGGGGAAGCTTAACATTTCACAAAGTGAAAAACAGGTTTTTCATGTCCTCCCTTTAGCTACACTACAAGACGGATGGTAGATAGCACTACAATTTACGAGTAGTTCTCAGAATCAGTTCATGGCACATCTGGTTCTATTTTCAGTTTATTTATAAATTATGACAATGACACAAAGGGATGCTAATTCACATGTGTACTTTACTTTAAACAAGACAATTTCTCTCACATTTTGCTTACATCTATGTTCAGGACTGCCTGTGTCAACTTAGGAGAGAGTGAAAAATTCCCTCATGAACAAAGACACAAGCACACAATCAGTTCCAAATTAAAGACTAATTAGCCGAACTCCTTCCACATTGTTCTGATAAAGAACGACATTGTATTTTGTAGAAGGTAGTTGGATTTTTTATTTTGTTTTGCTTTGTTTAGTCAGAATTTTAAGACAAAAAAATGTTTTTAAAGCATTAAAGAATGACTTTCTAGAGAAAAATGAGCTGTAGACAAAGACATTACTTCAGAAGCATAGGAAAGGCAGAACAAATGCAATAACCTTTGTGAGATCAGGGGTAGGTCTTTAAGAAAATGTAAGATACTTTCAGTCAAATATTATGGGGACAAAGACGTGCAAAATATCTCATGTCAAATTGAACATTTGATTGTTTTTACACTGCTACCCGTGACATTTGGAAATGGTGTATTTGATATAGCTATGAACACTTTCATTTAAATATAATCAATCAGATAATCATCAGTCATTTTAAAAAACCCCCAAAGTACAGTGCTGTCAATCCAGTTTCGGCCAAACCAATCAAATAAAGTCATTTTCACATAATTAGAATACCCGTTTGGACAAAATACCATGGTAACAGGCATTTACGTGCATTGTTGCAAACCCCCTCCATTTTCTAGTATGAATTTAATATGATGAGCACCAGCTTGCACCTCGCTGCCCAGCACTTCTTACTAGCATAGGAATCACTGTACAGCCCTCCTGCAAAGCAAACAAGCTCAGTAACTTTCACCCCATTATCCAAATGACCTCACACATTTCTGTCTCTTACTCAGGTTGCCAGGAAGAAGAGAACCATCATCCAACAAACTGCTTCTGTTCTTCTGACGGAGCTGCTCTTCATCACAGGAGCCTGTTACAGCATCAGGATATGGTAGCTGGCTTGTACCGTCTTGCGAGAAGTACTGGGAAAGCTCTGCCTCGGAGCTGACAGATCCCTGCTGAAAAGAAGTGAGTCTGGTGACTGGCCATCATCAATGCTTAATGCCTCTGTCTGTGTGCAACTACCACAAACTCCACTCGCATCACCATGTCAACAAAGTAAGTTTAAAGCGATTTTTTAAAAGAGAGTGCTTGTCAGTACATTCAGAGCCAAACTGTCAAATTTGGATGGCTGAAATGCTGCACATCAATATATTTTTAGCTACTATAATAAATAACAATAGATTTCAAATCCCACTACATTGCAGGTGTGGTTCAATACAGACAAGAAATGAAACCATTCCCTTGGGCAATTCCCTTTACACAGCTTCTGCACTGAGAGAAGGGAAAGGTTTGTACCTCTGGACACAGTCTGTATGACTTTTTTGTCTTTCCCAGATAAAACAGAGGCTTGTCCACTGCAATGGCTATATAAATAGACCAAGCACTCAGCCTTCTGCTCACAGGCTCAGGTCTCCCCTGCCAACCTCTTCTGTGCGTCCCAGAGATCAGGGGTACCTCTAGGTGGCAGGATATGGGAGCCCACAGCTCTTTCACACATGCTCTGCACATCACTCCCAAAAGCTACTGGAGCTTGCTGTCGTCATGATTTAAACATGTGATGTAAGAAACAAACAGTTCCCATGTCATAGGGAAGGAGCATAGATCCTCAAGTAAGAGCTGAAGTAAAAGTTGAACGTGAAGCCGACGCTGTTTTTGTTGCATCTAATTCTTTTACCCGGCTTGCTGGCTCCAGGAAGCGTTTCATAGTCCAGCTGAGGGGAGATGAGGTCTCTCCTTGTTTGACCTTCACACTAGGAGATGGACTTTTTTGTACAGCTCCTGTTAAATACAGCTTAGTTAGGTGCCAAAAATTAAAGCTGTGGACTATATATACAAACCAGCTTCTCATTCACTTTCTGAGCTGCAGACTGCATTTAATATCACTTATTATCTAAATTGCTTTCCTGAAGTGAGATTTATTAACATTTCACAAGCTTTCCCTCAGATCCGGTGAAATAAAGTCACAGAGACACATTACACCAGCCAGGCCTAGGACAGGGCTATGAACAAGAGACGAGCATGAGAGGGTCTTCCTCACATGCTTGAGCATGCTGCTGACTAGGTGGAACCTCAAAAGACAAATTAGTAGCCACCGGCAAGGTCTACTTCAATAAAGGTCTTACTGACACAAATATAAAGAGGATAATCATAAATCCAACATTTCTTTCCAAAAATCACCTTACTAGTCACTCAGCCATTGCCAAGAGTTTGCTTTCACCTGTAAGATTTTAGGAAGCGTTAAGTCTAGAGTTCAGAAACATCAGACAAATGCCAAAGCATGCATTTTTTGAGATGACTCCGAAGATTTAAATGCAGTTAAAACACAGTCCAGTATATCCGTACTTCTTCAAATGGACACAACAATACTTTCTCTTTTTTTTTGTGTGTTTCTTTGAAATCTATGTGGATAAATGTACACAGATGGAGTTCATTCATCCTGTCCTTTCTTTACTAGGACACTGTGCTTCCCATTAATCTTGAAGAGAGGATAAAGCAACCATCTCTTGGCAACCCTGCTTTCAGATCATGACAGCCTAGCAAAACAGAGTAGTATAAGCTATGAGGTCAAACTTGATGGTCTTGAAAAAATTTCTGCAACTGGACAGAGTGACGACATCCACTAAACTGTTCTGCTGCTTCAATGGTCCTCAAAATATTGATGTTGGGGAACACAAGAGGATGTCTGAAAATCTTCCTGTACCTGGAAAAGGACACATATTAGGAGAAAACACGCTGCTACCTGAGATGTGAGAGGAGTTGGAATCCTTGCTCTCTCGGTGGGTAGTACGTGCAATTGCTTCATCCATCTCCTGCTCAGAAACCTAAAGTTAAGGGGAAGACGGAGATCAAACTGGGTAGACAAAATGAAGATGCCAGTCTGACCACTTATCACTGGAAATAGGTGACTAATTTGAGGTATGCTACTATTTATAAAGATGTAGTAAGGACCACCTACTTGAGAGCTCCTAAGTCCTAGTCCCCTGATTCAGACACGCTCCATGATACTCTCCTGCATAAACCAGGAGGTAGAAGCCTGTCGACTTCATGAAGACCACATCCAAGCACCACATTATGTAATCAAATAAAACAGGCAGACTTAAAGAAATAAAATGAAGCCATTACAGCACAATTTTAACTCAATTAAGTGCTGTACGTTGATTTATCAAGAAAATATTACTTTAAAATAGACAAAGACTGCTTTGTACAAGAACACATCAGCAACCAAAGATATTCTACACTCAACCTACCGGAAGAATACAAGACTTCCCGTGATATTAGCGGTCTTTTAAAATTTCATTTGTCATTGCTTTTAAAAAGAAAAACCTAAATCAGTAATTGGTAATTATTATTTCCCTGGTTTACGAATGAATACTGGTTTACCATATTTGCCAATTTTGTTCTGAATGAATACCATGCACTTAATTCTTATTACTGGAAAACTCCACATAACTTTGTAACAAGAACAACTAGTCTACAGGAATATATATATTTAAAAACAGAAAGCAAGTTAATTCTGTCAAAAATAATTTCTATGCACATTGCTTTACATGAATTAAAATTCAGAACAAACAGGGACTAGAAACTTGAATCTTTCTGAACCATGAAGATTTGAAAGATTCCTAAGCAAACTCAGCAGTTTATACATAGTTTAAATGCCACATTCACTCAGAATAACAAGAAGAAAGAAAATTTTGTGGTATTGCTCTTGGAAGTACATGAAAACACTCGAGTGAAAGTATTCAGCAACAAAATGTACTGTGGACCTTTTGTGTCATAAAATAAGGCATTAAGTATAAAAACATCCAAAGCAACATGAGCCTTTGTAGAAATACATCTCTGTTTTCAGCCTGTGACATGACCTTACACCAAACCAAAAGCCTACAGGCTCCTGGGGCACAGGGAGTTCCTACAGGACACAGACCAAGCCTCAAGAGTATGATCTAGGAGCTTTATACAAACTTTGGGGTACAAGATGTCCCAGGAGTGAAGCCAGGTGTTGGACAGAATGCAGTATTGGTTAAAAGCTAAACAGAAATCCACCCTTGTGCAAACGCTTCCAGTTTTGACTTTTAGCATCCTCTGTGTCTAAGGCAGACCAAACTGGAGATGGACAAGCCAATTAATTCCTAACTACACTCCACAGGCTGGAGTATTATTAAGAGCTAACAAAACAAAATAAAACAAAACCAAGATAAAATGCCTACACACATCTACAGATCCCTTGCGCTGTCAGAAAAAGGATGCTCCATCCCTGTCAGTGTTCAAGACCAGGCTAGACAGAGCCTTGGGCAGCATGGTCTAGGGGAAGGCATCCCTGCCCGTGGTAGGGGGCTGGAACTAGATCATCTTAAGGTCCTTTCCAACCTGAAACATTCTATAATTCTATGACAGTGACATAATGATAAATATGCGTTGCCATACGGACACTCCTTCAGAGATTCAACTATGAGGGATTGTGGATTCAGCACTGCCTAGGAGGAAAAAATGCTTTGGGGTCACTCCAGCTTAACTTTAAGCTTTTCTTAGAATTAGCTTAGCATTTCTTGGCAAAGAATTTGTTGTAATTTTAAATATCACTTATGAAAAACTGCAACAGGAGCCACTTAATAGTTTCCCTCTGTTACTGAGTAACAGCAAGCAATTAGCTTATCCTCAGCAGATACCTGGTTAAGTCACTTACTGGGTTTCTAGTCACTGTCACAGGAAGATAAAGGATGGAGAAGAGAGGGCAGGCTCCATGGAGCTTCTCCAAAAGTCTATATGCCTTAATAATGCAATCAAATGGAACCATTGTGCTGGTTCAGCACAGCACACAGACTTCCTCGAAATACTGTTATCTTAGGCTATAAGCCCAATTCTTACCCACTTCATGGTTACCTTTAACTAACAGAACCACAGCCTCTTTCTTTTTAGCAGCACAAGGCATTGCAGCAATGATAAAAAACTCTGGGCAGCAGACCCCTATTTGTCTATTGTTTGTATATTTGATTTAGCAGAAAATATGCAATTAATTATAAAATAAGAAACCTGAGTTCTCCTAGATATGGATTTATTAAGGTCTCCATTTGTAGTTAGGAGTTCAAAAGTCAGAGCTCTCTGGACCTACTAATGCAAATATTTTTACAGCTTCATTACTGTTTAAACAGGAAGGTTTTGTACACTCATAAAATTCTTTGAAATGCTGAAATAAAAGAAGTTGTTATTCCCAATAGCTTGATTGAAAAGGCTTTTATCTTCTATCATCAATTTTTAAAAATTGCTTGAAAATACTCACTTTGTAAACACAGCCTTCTTCCCAAACTGCCCTTGCACAAATTTCACAGTAGCAGTACATTCCTGATTCTCACGTTTTAATTCCTGAAGGAAAACTTTGATCTTTGGACAGATTTTACTTTTTTAGAAACAGTATTCCTACTACTTTATTATAGCTGATCAGTTCAATACGCTGATATTTATATTCCTGGCCCTAATTCATATTCTACCCAGAGACAAGCTAATTGCAAAATAACTTTTAGGAAGAAGAGGACCTGTGCCATGTTTGCATTGTCACTTGGTCCAACTACTGAGAAAGAAAGGAACATTCACTCAAGTAGTTCCAGGAAAACTGCATTTGATCAGTGGGAGATTTAAGTGAAAAGCAGCAGGGACAGTCCAGCATTGCTACAACTTACAACACTGGAAGGCATCTTTACAATCCTGACTTACTCCACAACGCATGCCATAGAGAGAAAACTCCAGTATTCTTCATTCACCACTTTCCTGACACTGAGACTTAAATTACAGCAGCAGAAGAAAACAAAACAGACACACTAACTCATTTTCTCCTCACCTTTGGGTTAGGATGCCTACTAATGATAAGGCTGACTGGACCTGGCCCACATTCGCTCAGGATGGCGTAGGCTTCGCTTAATGCCGCGTGACGCAGGCTCACTGAATCGGCTTCCAGGATCTGGTCACCACGGCTGCAGAGAGACAGAGCCAGTTAATCACAACTGCCTTTTACGAAAGCATCTGTGCTTTCAACTGATGGCTAAGCTTTTTCAAATATACCAGTGTCTGGAAAAGATCTGAGGTGCAAAGAACCCAGTCTTGGTCTTGTTCCCAGTGATGTGACTGGTTTAAGTCCTGTTGACTTCATGAGGGAGGTGCAGAGATCCCTTCTGCACTTAACATCAGTGCTACAAATCCCATTAAATCAACAGAGAACATTTGGCTGCACTTGCACCAGGGTGAAAGCTGGTGAAACTTCCGATTCCAGTTCTGCATTTAGAAACTTGTTGAGCAAAGAGAAAAAATCAGACTCAGATGTGCTGTTCCTTCCCCTCATATTGAATTACATAAGAATAAACACACTGATAAGAAATTAATGATTGAGATATGAGTTTATGAAATTACTCCAGGGAAAATTGAGTGAGATAAGTCTATTGTTTCAAATTAAGATACAGTACCCATCAGAATGAAAACAAAACCCAAACCAACAACAAAACTCAAACCAACAAACAACAAAAACTCATCTGAAAGGAAAGCATATATTGTTTACTTTTGTTTCCCCAATTTGCTAACTCTAGCTCATGATGCTTAGACATCTGCAACTATTTAAAAGAAAAGATCATCAGCTAGGGATATCATTAAAACATTCTCATAATTACTAAGGCATTTGCTTTAAATAGGCATTCTCAAATAGTCTAATACTGCTGATTTATATTGGGCTACTTTTGACAATGGAAATAAATTTACACTGTGAGCCTGCATGCCAAAGGCAAAATGGCAATTGCATGTGGCAGCCTTCAGTAACCTGTACTTCTGATACAGGCTCAGGAAAGCAAAGGGTGACCTATTGGTTGTGTAATCATGCCGCTGCTCTGCCCATCGTTTAGATTTACAGAGCTATTAGAAACATACAGTCGTGTACATATACAGTATTCTTTACACAGGCACATCATTGAGAAGGGAAGCTCAGATATGGAGGAGCTGGATTCAAACCTCTCTGGTATTGTAAAGCCAGTATTTAATTAACAAAGTTTTCCAAAAATCAAAACCATCCTCTAAGTTTTGGCTATGGAGCCATAAACCATGGATGGGACAACAGAAGCAATGTCTCAGAAGGAAGCTAGAAATCTGGGAAGCATGCCTGGATATAATCAATCATTAAACTTAATAAATGATACAGCTATTACATACAGACGCAACCAGCATTGCAATCTTTCCCGAAGAGGTTTACAAGAAAGCAAGTTGGCATTAAATACTGTCTGCTACAGACATTTCTATATGGTGGGAACTTTAAAGGGCTTTGGCAAGGATGCCAACGCAAAATTATCTTCTCCCCTTATTCCAAAAAATCCAACTGCTCTATCACAGTTTTCTTGGTAAGTCAGGAAACAGGCACTCTGTGTTCTAGTGTTAAAGCAAGGCATTTGCTCAGCCTCTCTGCACCAGCGCTCACTCCACACATTCAGGGCAGATGATGCAGCCCCAGTAGCTCTTCAGCACAGCCTCCCCTCTCAAGCGATGATCCCAGCACCCACCATCATTTATGCAGGGATGCGGAAAGGTGGAAGATTTCCTCCAACAGTTTCTAAAAATGAAGCCTCCAGGAGAGGAACAGCAAATAACTTTCTGCCACTTAATCTAACCTAAAGCACAAGGGAACAATTGCTTCTCTCTCTTACAGTTCATTAAAGTCATCTAAACTTCATGACAGAGTAAATGAGATAGGCAGGTCAGTCTGCAGCAACCCTGCCAGACTGACAGTAAGGGCAGAAAAGCAGTACTACAACCATGGGCACAATCAGCTGCAAGAACATCTCCCCCAGCTCTTTTCAACAGAGTTTCAGGTGACTGAGCTTTTAGCAGAGCTCTGCAAATTTCTTCCCAGTCTGGGGTCTCTGGCTGCCGCTCTGATAAAAAGACATGAGGCTGCACTTCTTGCTGCTCTCCTTTTGCAAAGGGTGCTATTAGGCTCAGTTTTATGTATAAAGAATTAAAAAGGAAAAACCAACCAAAACCTTAATGATTGTGCTGCTTCCAGCACACAGAATAATGTTTCCTGGGTATTTAATATCCCTTTGGAATGTCTTTATTTAAATGTTTTCTTTTTGGTCAAGTCTTAAGTATAAATCCCCTCCACCCTACATCAACCCATTGGTGAAAACAAAATCTCAAACAATTTTATTGTAAAATCACTCCAGCATGTTTCTGTTTTAACTAACCTTAATCTGCCATCCATTTTAGCCACCGATCCTGGGGCCAGGCTGTGAATGTATATCCCTGGAGAACTGTTTTCCAGCGTGAGACAACAGGCACCAATGCCAAGCCCAACCCCTGGCTCTGTGAAAAACAAGAAGTACAAAGAAAAGTAGCAGATTGCAATCACACAGGACACACAAATGTTTGTGTTCCCACATCCCACCTAAGACCAAGACTCATGTATTGTTTCAGGGCTGGCCTTCAGTGCAGTCAGTCAGGAAGCCAAGACCAACAAGTGGAAATCAGGATCGAAAATATCTGATTCTGACTGTTTGCTGAGGTCCATCACTTCCAGAAACTTCTCTTTGTGGCGTGGGAACCGCCTGGAAATGTCACACAAGGTCTGATCTGGTCCAAGGCCAAAGAAGTGGGGGCAGCAATGCAATAAAGATGCCACTTAAGATCACTGCAAAAAACATGAGTACAGAAGATGCCACCAAACATACTGCTCCCTTTTGTTATATATAGGCATGGCATTCCTCAGCAAATTGGCAGAAAGAAAGGTAAGGCATTATCTCTGACTCAGTAATTATCTCTGTACACTTCGCCTTTGCTTTCCTTCAAGTAAGAGCATTCCTAACTGGACATATCATATTTTCTCTCCAAATTTTTAATCCAACCTTTAAAATCAACATGTTTTAAGCCTCCAAAATGGGCATATTTGTTGTACCACATGCAGCATATCCTCTAATTTTATCTTGTACAATTATTAATAATGAGAGCAACCCTTACGCAGGAGAACAGTTCATTTGGGCAATCCTGAGCACTCTGCAGAGCTTTGCCTTCCCCAGAGCTGATGTTTACCAGAAGGGCACAACCATTTGGACTGCTGAGAGGTTGATTCACCTTTTGCCCAATATCTCACAGCCTCCATCTTTCAGCAGCATGGACACTGACTGCTACCTGTTAGGGTCTGCTGACTCTGGAGCAGCAAAATGTGGAAGGGGGAACTCTTTAGATGTTTCTGCATTAAAGAGTGCTTTTCTCCCCCATCCTGTGATTGAACACGGGTAGGTTCCCTGGATATTAGTCTTCAATCTGTTCCCAAAACCTCCCCTAAGACACAGGGATTTGCTCGCCAGCCCCGTCTCAACGGACCCTCACCTTTATTGAGAGTCACATCCATGACAATCCTGTCCTTTGGGCCAGGTCCTTTGCGGCTGGAGGAGGAACCATCCACCTCATCGGCACCAGGGGCCGGCATGCCACCGCTAGCACTGGAGCTGGGGGAGCTGGAGCGGCTGAGCAAGGTGGGAGTCACACAGGGTGTGAGGCTCGGGCTACGCAGTCGCGTGCGCACCGTCAGGGTCACCACACCTTTCTTGAGTTGCTGGAGAGACATCAGAGAACCCCAATAAGGCACCATGATACACCTGCATACAGTAATCTCTGGCAGCTAAAGGATGTAAAGCTGAGGGTATGAAATGGCACTGAAGAGAAGCGTCAATCTCTCTCATACTACATCCATGTTACCTTAAATCTCTGAATGGCCTCCTGATGGGTCAGTCCTTGTAGAGACTCTCCATTAACTTCTAGGATTTCATCCCCTGGTAATTAGATACAGAAAATTAAGTCGGCAATATACAGACTATACAGAGATGTAAAAAAACTTTTCCTGTACATAAGGCAACCTGCTATTATAAAGATTCCAATTAACTGCTCAGAAAAAGCCTTTTACTGTTCTCAGTTTATTTTCACTTGTCCTAGTGTCTTTACAAGTTAATAGTGATGAATTAGCAGAGTAAAGACTGCTATTCAGCAGAGATCCTTAACTTGGCATTCTCATACTAACAAACATGCTTGAAACACCATGGATTTTTACTGAAATCTGAAAGTAGACACTAATTACATGGAAGTCCAAAGGGACTATAAGACTCCCTTTCTTTTGTGAACACCAATAGGAGAAATGAGAATGAAAGTTAAACACAGTGGCATGTCACTCCAAAGCCTGTTAGGAGAAAACTAACCTTCCACCCATGTGCAGAAAGCAAATGTGTTGCCTGACTAAATGCCTGTGGGTGGAGAAGCATGTAGCCCATACACTGCAATAGCAAATACCCTTCTTACCCCACTGAACACACCCCATCATATTTCTACCTGCTTCCAGGCTCTGGGTCTTACTTCTTACCCACAGATATGGTGATCTACCTTCAATTTATTAAAAGAGGTTTATCGTTATCCAAATACATGTTCTGCAAATTTACTTGCACATGTGTAAAATTAGACAGCCGATGTCACCAGACAAAGTTACCCCTCCTCTCCTTTCCTGGCCCAGTAAAAACAAATAAATAAATTAATAAAGGGAATACAAGCTTTGAATAACCTTCAAATGGGCTATGGGACAGCTGCTACTTCTTGGCTTCCCACAGTGAGTGCACAACTCATACGACAGGGACATGAGCTTCTCTCTAGCAGCAAGTGTGAGAGTTGGCACCAAAGACAGCCTCAAATACAACAAGTGCGATGAGATGTAAAGAGGGCAATGATGATATGAGAAGGAGAGGAGTAACACAGGAGCAGCTTGACAGAAGTAACACAGGAGCAGATTCTGTAGAAGACAAGTAACACAACCCCCGCAGAAGAGTTGTCAACCACCACTCTAAACTCATGGTCACTTTGTATTTTCAGCAGTGAGCAATTGTGTGTCTTTTTGGCATAGCACACAGACCAGGGTGCAAACAAACACAGAGAAGGTTATATGTACAGTTCAGAGATCAAGCCTGCAAAAGCTGTAATAAAATCAGGATATATCTGCTTCTCCAACCAGCTGCATGTTCTTACTGCCAATACCATCTTTCCTCTTCTATTTTTTTGGTTATGACTCTTACTTGTTGATATATGTCAAAATCATACCAAGACATAGAGAGCATAATGGCCCAAAACAGCCTCCCAAGCATATCCTTCTATATAACCCCTCTTGGACCAGCCTCTTTAAGCCACATCTTAGTTTGATAGATGCATTTCACAGCTATCAATAAGCCTCTCCAATTGAAGAATTGCAGCTTATGTCTTGGGCAAATGAAGTTTGCTGAAGAGGAAGAAAAAAAAAACCCAAACCAAAACAAACCATCACATTGCAGTTTGCTCTTCTCAATATGCAATATAATGAAGTTAACTGCTATGAATGACCTTCCCAGGATGGACAAACAGGGTGTGTTACATTCTCCACAGCCTCTTGCTGATGGCCAGGTACCTAAATAAAGCCACACTTGAATTTTACTGCTGGACAGAAATAATATCCTACTGTGGTCCTTTACATGTAGTTGGATTCTCTCTACCATACCTTCTTTAAGCCTTCCATCAGCAGCCGCTGCTCCATTTGGGAATATAGTCTTCACAAAAATCCCCATGCGTCCACGAGCAGAATCCTGACCTCCCACAATGCTGAATCCAAGACCCTACAAAAAAGGGAGAAGATGCAGCTGGCACCTTACTTTATTAATACCCGCATGGGAAAGACTGCCAGTAGCATATAAGTCAAAGGAAAGATGAAAACCTAAAAGCTTCTGATGAATTGCACTGCCATCTTACCCTCTGCTTGTATTTCCTCATTTGCTTTCAGTCTAATGCCAACACACTTATCAACCCAAAAAGTAACAGCAGGCACCTTAAGCTGAAATAGTAAAATGCCATTTTGAGATTACCTTAAGAAAAAATCCACTGGGCCAATGGCTTTACGTTATCCTACTTGCATTTTAAAATCCGTAACACATTGCTTCTAAATTGACAGACAGTAGATTCCCACCCCTGAGATCTATATCCAGGATTAACTGTAGTTTTCTCTGCTGCCACAGATCCTACATTTCCTCAGGAAAGAAAAAAAAAAATAGAAGCTTAAGAACATGACATAAGGTCAGTGCTGTAATGTCAGGAATGCAGCTGGAATGGGGCTGCCATGGGGGGGCTGCCACGCTCATGTCTCCAGAATAATTAAAAATGTACATGTTCCATGTTGTATTTAAATAAATCTAGATCAATACATTCCCCAGGGCTCCATCTGTTAGCTCTCACCCCTGCATTGCCCCGGCTGGCTGCGGGACTGTCTTGTGAAGCTGATCAGGGAATGGATGAGCACAGCAGAATGAATCTCTCTCCCCACTGCTGAGTTATTTCCCAGCCAAATTACTTTCTCAATCCACCTCTCTTCTCCCCCCCCCCCATTTCTCCTGTTGTCATTGCTGTACATGTATTTTACAGAATAAAGAGAAAAGTCACCGACCAGGTGGACAAGGGAAGTATAAAACTGCTGTGCTTCAATGATCTGAAGTCACTGTTATTATTAGCGCCTTAGGCACTGCTCTCCAGCTGAGGGATGCTGCCAGGGCAGGCACTGTGTTTACAACCCAATACAACAACCAGCTCTTTTGTTTTACTCTGTGAATATAAAGTAGACTACCATAGTTACGTGCTTCTAGTAATCTGATAAGAAGACATCACTCATTTCTAGAAAGGAAGTATCTCCACTGTGCAACACAAAATAACTGCTCACTGTGCAATTATCAACCACAAAGCAACCTACAGAAAACAGGAGGCTCCTGGCACGCCTCTGCACAGACACAACAGTTCTTCCCCAGCAATGTGGGGTATGGTGGGAGAAATACAGCTGCAAAGCACAACAGTTCCCATGTTTGCCCACCTTTCTGCAGAAGTGCTGTCACTTCATAGCAGAAAACCACCCCCTGCACGTCCACCTACAGATGAAAACCCAAGGGCAAACACTTAGTCAGCTACGGGGTGTCTCTGTGGAAATACTTTTCAAGTCCAGGGACTCCATAAAGATCATAAAGTAAATGCTACTGCAAAAATTGTAGTGGAATCCCTAACAGAGGTGACCACTCAGAAGGTGGGTGAAAGGCACCCAAAATGGCAGCTGTTTGAGGTGGTTGATGATCAATAGAGTCCGTTAACTGCAGAAAAACAGGAGAAGGTGGCTTATCCCAAAGGGGGGAATAATTAAATCCTTATGAGAAAAACAGGATAAAAAAATGTGTGTATGTGGAAAATGAGGAAATATTAATTTAGAAATATCATGAAAGACCTGAAGCTTCCAAAACAAGATAAGATACAGGAACCACGAGTCAATCTACCCAGAGAAATCACTATTTCTAACTTTTTTGCTAAACTTAAAGCACAACAAGGAATTTGTTTTGCATTTGAGCTTAAAAGTCAAACCAAGTCTTTTTAGTCCAAAACATATCCATCTGATGAATACAAAGAGTTATTACAGAAAAGGACATGCATAATTATAGCATTTTTAAATGACAGCTCAAATACTACTGTGGATTAGATTAGGGAAAACAATATACACCTAGGTTAATGCTTGTCTATTTTCAGTTAGCATTCAGCCACCTGGTATCTAGCAAATGTGCAAACATATTACTGGGGGGAGAAAAGAGGACTCTTTGACCCAGAGAATTCAGTGCTCTTGGACAAGCAATCAACCAACCAGGAAACTGTCTTTGGGTTTAACGCTCAATTTGCAGTGATGTTTTTTTACCATATCCAGATTCCACATAGATAACATATGCTTGTCCACAAATACACATGCA
This sequence comes from Psilopsiagon aurifrons, assembly GCA_025447955.1. NCBI lineage: Eukaryota > Metazoa > Chordata > Aves > Psittaciformes > Psittacidae > Psilopsiagon > Psilopsiagon aurifrons. The sequence goes on along the minus strand of JAOEHY010042824.1, from coordinate 74,728 downwards.
AAGAGGTACTCTTCTGTAGCTGCACCAACTTTGCATAAACATGTATATTTTAAGAGCCATTACCAATATTTGGTATTGCAGTAATGACCAGGAGCTCCAAATCAGAATGAATGCCACCCCATGCCAAGCATGTGACACAAACATCACTTTTCCTGCATTTTACAGGTGTAACTTCAGTATTTACGTTTGAAAAAGGGATCTGTTTACCGTTATTGTTATTATTATGGGCCACCTTGAGAACTGCTGGAAGCCCTGGGCAATGGGAGACACCTCTTAAAACCTCAGCTCTTGCTATGTGTGAGAAACCAGCCACATGCAGGAATCCTCACCTTGCCTTGCCCTTTCATCAGGACGATGTTGGAAATGATGGACGGCTGGGTCAGTCTCCATGGAGATTCCACCTGGGCGGCACTGAAGGAACGGGTGGATTTCTTCACAATATGGTAGTCCTAACAAACATAGCAAACAGGGGAAGTCACTCTCATTGCTTGGTACAAGCAGTAGGATATAATACCAGGAAAATCTCATGTATCAGGGAGAGAGGGAGGGGGGGATCTTACATATATATTCAGAAAAACATTTGAGGTATGAAATCCTAGCTCATTACAGTCAAAATGAATCTTGCCACAGTAATTTTCTCGTATTTTGCACAGTAGGATCATTTTGTAATGTACCAGTCACAACTGAGATTAAAAAGATTAAGATTAAGGGGTAGCCTCATGATATACTGAAGTCCTTAGCTGCTTTACAAGAGGGAAAAAAAAAAAAAGGAAAAAAAGAAAAAAGCCTTCATCATCAAATCATTAAAATAAAGAGAAGCAGGATTTTTTGGCTTAAGTCCTCACATCTCTAGAACTGGATCACACAGAATCATAGTGTAATTTGAATTGGAAGGGACCTTTATAGCTCATCTAGTCCAACTCCCCTGCAATGAGTGGGAACATCTTCATCTAGATCAAGTTGCTCAGAACCCCATCCAGCCTGACCCTGAATATCTGCAGGGATGGGGCATCCACCACTTCTCTGGGCAACCTGTGCCAGGATTTTACTACCCTCATTGTGAAGACTTTTTTCTTCACACCCAGCTTGAATCTCCCCTCTTTAGGTTAAAACCATCACCCCTTGTCCTACTACAACAGGCCCTTCTAAAATGTCTCTCTTCATCTTTCTCATAGGCCCCCATTGTAAGATCAGTCTTGAGATCTTCTAGCCACAGCATGAAACGCCCCCTTCACTATCCCCAGAGTAAAGAAGTTCTCCATAGGTGGCCAAAGCATCCCATTTTGGGGTGCAGGCCTGGTTTCTGTCCCTGTCATGCACCTACATGGCCTTGTTTCACTACTCTCATGTCTATGAGCTCCAGATAGATCTCGGAGTACCAAGCACAGCATGATGCTCAGAGCAAGCCTTGGCTTTGCACCCACCTGCCTGGCTCCGGCTGACTCCAGCTGCTGGGGCAGAGAGTGTTTTCTTCCACCCCGGGAATACTTCACTGCTATTTCATAAGTTGATTCTCCATTTTCCACCATCAGCTCATCATCTTCTCCCACAGACTCCAAACGGGATCCAGCACCTTGGGAAAACCACAGAAACACATCCCGCAAACATCTCAGAGCCGCTTTATCCTCTTGCCAGCATGTTATGTTGTTTTGATCATCCCCAGCTGAAAATCTCCTGCTGTCACACGTTTTCTACGATCCTTCAGTGATGCTGAACTCCACAGCACCACTGCTTGTGGTAGTAAGAAAAAGCAGAAGATAATTGAGCCGGTAGCTCAGGGACAGGGAAGAAATTCAGCTGTTCTCACCCAATGGCACTTGCCAGTGCACTAAACTCTCAGCTTCATTTATTTAAAATTAAAAGACCTGACACTGTAGCAGTATTCATTTCTGGAGGTGTCATGTCACTTCGAGGGAAATTTTTCTGGAATGGAAAAAGGAAAAATGTGCCAATGAAATGCTATTTTCTTTCCTTCTGGCAATGATCCTAGTCATCTTAAAGAGGAGCAGAGTGCAGAGTTCACGTAAGAAACAGAATTATTTGTCTTGAAGGACATCCTGTAATTAGCCACAGAGTACCCTGTTCCTTGCATCAGGACTCCTCCAATTCTCATTTTCTCTGAGATCCCCACGGGACCCCCAGTCACAGCAGTTCCTGAACATTTATCCTTGCCATTTCCCTACCACTCAGAGAAGGGACATTAACCCATATTGTACAGATGAAAACCCAAGGCACAGACAGGCTAAATTCACACAAGCTGGATTTCATTATGTGGTGTTAAGATTACCTTAAACCAACTTTAAGTTTGTGCTGCCACAGAAAGGAGCAGATATGCTTTGCCTTCATCCTCACTGCCCTCCCTCTCTTCACTATGGGGATATGGCTCACAAGCCATGGGCTGAGGTGGACCCACTGCAAATTTGCCCAGGAGAGCCCCAAACCCATTTCCTTCCACATTCTCCTTGCCCAGGGATTGTGCAAGCATCACTGCCAGTGCCAGGGAGTGAAAGAGCATACAGCTGGGCACTCACTTGTTTTCACTCAGCATTAAAGCAATTCTGGTGCCACATCCATAGGCAGGATTTAAACCCACTGTCCAAGAGCACAGTTTAAATATGCTCCCTATTCGGGGTGAGAAATGACCACTGGTTTTAAAGCTCTCCTCTGGGCACACAGGGCACTGCTGCTGGTGCATACAGCCAGGATAGCTATCTTGGCAGGACCCAGCATCCTGTCACTTCTTCCATCTGAAAATTCTCCTGGCACTTACAATTAACCTTTTCCTGTCATGTCTCCCTCTCTTCTTCTAGAAGAACAGTTATATTTCTGTGTTTTCTGTCCATCTCTGAATGCAACTTCCCTTCCCACACTGCAGCCCAAGCTCACCCACAGCCCAGAGCCATCAGCACTCACAGGAACCAGGGCTGGATCCCCAGTGAGCCTCCAATACACAGCCGCAGGGGCTACAGGCAGAGGAGCTCCCTGGAGGATGCTAAAAATATCAGAGTAAATCTAAATTAAGCTGAGACAGCAGGGAAGGAGCTTCAGAAAGAAACAGGAATAAGAACATGATAGAATGCTGCACACAAGTTACTCTTAAAACCTGGGGGCAAAGCAATAGAATATCTAGGGAGTATTTGCCATATTGGGTATTTTGATGATGGTGCGCTGAAATATATTCCCCATCTCAGTAACAGAACACACTGAAATATATAGGGAAGAAGACACAGAGAAATGAAAGAAAAAAGAAAATAAACTTTCCTCTTTCTGTCCATTCAGCTCAGAAGGCTGAACACAAACTTCCCTAACTGGGACCTGGCTGGGAAGGCTGTGACTTCTCTTCCAAATTAAACTAATATGATCTCCAAAGGAAAGAAATCCTATCTCACTTTTAGACAGTTAAAACAAATACACAACATAAAAATGCTACAATTGGTATCTTTTTATCAACCCAGCTTTACCTTGGGATCGACTTCTGTATTTCAATATGCCACTTCCCAGGTTTGGGCTTGGGTTGCTTCCTTTGGGTGCTTCTGCACAAGGCGGATCTTGAGACTTCTCAGTTTCCATTACCTAAGAAAAAAATTAAATTAAAAACCTTATAATTATTTAGTTGTAAACCTGAAAGGTTGATGGAATTCCTCTCGTTTTTACTAAAGGTGAGAAAATTGCACTGCACATAATCTTTTTTCTCCAAAACATGCCATTATATTAAGCCAGCACACACTTCTGCAAGTAATTTTCCACAATGCCTGTGGTTGTTATTGTGAATTTTACCAATGGGTAGAGGTACAGCTCAGTATGGACAGGGATCCTCTGCAGGTTACCACACTAATGTCTCCAGCACCAACAGCACCTCATTCAGGTGCTTCCACACGCATTTTAGCAGAATTTTAATGCTGCTTTTATTGCAGTTTGTTCAGCTCAGCAAGCTTCCAGGACATCATAGCAAAAGAAACACTTTAAAAGGAAGTTATTTTATTGATAGTGTTTGGGGCTGAATGCTGATGCACGATGGATGGAAGGCTAATTTAACAGAAAGTTATGAAAATTATATAGCTAAGCACTTACAAGAGAAGCAGAAGAAATGCTCAACTTAAATTTGCACATGGAATAGCAGCCCTTGCCACCCTGAGTAAATACACTGAGACAGCCTGTTTACCTCCGTGTTTGCCTAGCTGGAGGTGACAATACAAGGTGACAATGAGCAGCAGCAGCACGGCCACAGGGCGAGGAATGAGCAGAGCTGCCCATGCACAAAGCCCACAAAGACTCTCCTCAAGCTGTGCCCTGTGGTAAAGCCTGGTGACCTCCTTCTCCACATGCTGCTTCCTTTACTGAGCTACTGCAGCCACCCTATCCTAGATGTGCCCCTCCACAGTGACCCTCATCATGCTCCCCTTGGAGATACTCTTTCTTCTACATTTTCACCCCATCACCCACCATGCATCTTCTGTGTGATTATTCAGACAGCTCATGGCAAGGATCATAGAATTTCCAATACAATGACTTGGTTGCACTATATTTTTAATGTACTACATAAACTGCCAGAAGTCAGCTTAAAATATATCCCACCCAAATGACCAAACACTCTTACCACTTCCACTATTCAAGTCTAAAAACAGTAGAATCTTCCCCAGAACCTCGTATCTTCAAGTTCCTCTTATCCCCAAACCAAGGAAGACATAAGTTTATCTTTTGCAGAGAGTCTAGACTTTTTAATTTCAGTTCAAAGGGTAAAAACTGCAGGAACACATAAAACTGGCAGATAACATGAGGATGGAGTGGAAACTTGCTTTTTATTTCTTCCCCTTTAACATGAATAGCTACATGTAATTTACGCATAGTTTGCACATCCTAGCTAGCTCCTGTTGATTTTTCAAGCCATTGCAGCATCTACTTCAGAGTTCAATTCTAGTATCAAATGCTTTGCAGATCACAGCTCCATGCAACCACATTCATCTGTAGAAGAAAATACCACACCAGTCTGAAAAAACAAGTGCTTATGGTTTGTCAATCCTAATGAGGCACAAGATTTCAGAAAAAAAAAAAATTAAGAAATCAGATCCAAAAACCCACCCAAGAGATCCAAACCATCAGGGATCAGCCCACAGCCAAAGCATCACAAACTCTCTCTATGAGAGATGGGGATACCCAAAAGACAGAGGAAGTGTTTGGAAGTATGCCAGGACTTCACGGATCACACTAAGTTATGTTGTAATTTACCATACAGTCAAAAATACTCTTTAATGAGTGTATCAAGAGTGTACAGTGAAAATGTCTACTCCTTGGAAAAGTAGAAAGTATTTCTGAAAACATACAAAAATCATGTAGCTGATGGCTTTAAAGGTGTGCAAAACAATCAGTACCCAGGCGGTGTTAACTCTGTGGTGGAGAAGTATGTGAAGCATCAAGTTGAAGAAAAACAAGAGGGATGCCTCACCAAAGAAGCCAGTTTTGCTGTTTATCTATCCTAACAGACGGCCATGGGTCCATCCTAACGTTTTCTGGAGGAGAGCACAACTCACCTTGGGTCCAGAGCTGTACAGCTGTTTTGGTTTTGTGGCACATATGGACATGGGCTGTTACACCTGATGAGACCACATAACTGTCACTCCAAGGCTGGACTGTTTCCTCCAGCTCAGAGCATGGGAGGGAAACTGAATTAATCCTCAGCAGTATACAGAGAGAAGCTAAAATCACCACCGCCACGGGCAATTTGCACCCCGAGCTTGGGCTCAGGAGTGATCCATTTGGCACATCTTGTGTTTCTGCTACACGGGGTTTGAAGCTTTTATTGTTTTTATTTATTTTGACTGCGCAACAGAAGCAAAGTACAGATGTGTTCTGCCATTACACACATTTCTGTCTATTGGGGTGAGAGGAAAAACAGGAGATGATTGCCACCTGCATTAAAACTGTGCACTCTGTTCCTCCCCTTCAACTCTGTGCAATCCTGGAGGCTGTGAGCCTACAGACAAGCAAACCTCCAAACCTCATGTGTGATCCACAGAAGGGTGTATGTGTGAGCAAATACCAATGCCAAAGAAAGCCTCAAGGCGTTTTCGGTAGCTTCCTGAAATTACATTTTATCCAACTTGGCTTCAGACTACAAGAAGAAGTAAAAACATCTAAATCATCTATGTCTGTGTTTCTTTCTCATTTTAGTGAAAATACTTTTCTGACACCAATTATAAACAGGTAGAGGAAGACACGTTAGCATTTGCAATGAAGTAGATGTTCTTTAAGTTGTTGAGGTTGTCTAATAAACCACCAAACATTTTATCGTATTCAGAAAACACTTAGAAATCCAATCCATAAAGCTTGTGAGAACTCCCAAAAGTCATGTGTCTGTAATCTTTGGCTCTCTCATAACTTAGACAAGAAGAAAATCCCAGCTCCACCTTATCCTTCTGGCCACACATGAAAGTATCGCTTTACTGTCTCGAGATGGCTGCCCAGATTTAACCATGCCATTTTAATTTTCCTCACTTTCAAGGAAATGGAGCTTATTATTTCAGTTCTGCACGCCTCTTATTAAACTAAACCAATAAATCCTGCCCAACACCACCCTGGCGTTAAGGACAAGGGAAGCTTTAACATGCACAGTAGTTTGGAGGGAGATCTAAAAATAGAGCCCATTTTGCCAGTTCATTAAGTAGCTCCAGGATCAAGTGATGGTGACATCTCAATTGATTTCAAAGGAAACAGCGCTATCATGAACACGCGGTCCTGGCACAGCACCAGAACGAACTACTGCCCTTGGAGTCCTCGTTTGGGCAAAGCTCCAGCGTGACCAGGCCCCTAATTAGGCAAGATGAGGAGCAGGATTACGAGAGTCTGCATTGTTTAACCGCAAACAGCTTGGCAATCGTCGCCGATCTACAAAATCAAGGCAGCACACAGGGGATGATACAATTTAATAAGCAAACTGCTTCACTGCTGCTGTTGTGGAGCTTCTAAGCTGCTGCCTTTGCCATCAGCAAGCCCATTTGACTCCCCATGGCGCAACCTTCCGGCTTCCTTGGCAGAGGAGCGCTAGCAGCATACAGACCAGTTTAACCTGATGGGGAGTTAAACAGTGAGAATTAGACTGAGCTGTCTGTCACATGCCAAGTTCAGCCCTTCCTGCACTGATGAAGCAAGCTCACCAGCAAGTCCATTGTCCTTCTTCAAAACAGCACTGTGAAAGCGGAACAGCCGTGCTCCTACACACAGCAACCCTCCACAAGCTCTATGGAACAATCGTTCCTCATCATCTTTGGTCCCAACACAACCAGAACAGCTTTTCCTTAAGCAGCACCACCCCAAATGTATTTAATTATGAAACACCCCAATCCCACTGTCTGAGGGCAGCCAGTGAGATGAACCCAATGAGTGCCCAAGGACAGCCGGTACCAGACCCTCCAGAGAAAGATACAAAACGCCTGGTGCAAAGCTGACTTCACCTGGTCCCTGCACAAAGACTTCCCTCTCCGTGCCTTGAGACCAGCTGATGCCTTGAAGGCTTTAACCTTTCCAAAAATTTTGAAGACTTTCTTCCAAGGTCTATTATAATTCTAGTTACTACAGTTGTTTGTGCAATTATTTATTGCTTGATGGAGCACAGCATGCTTTAAGCCTTAAATGCATCTGGACACAAGCGCTTTTACCTTGCACAGAAAGTAAAATACCTTCTTTTTAAATTAGCTCTTTTCAAATTTAATTGAATCCATCTCTCAAATAAATTACAAGATGCAGCACTATAATTTACAAGCATTAACACTGCAAATTATGCAGAGCCCACGGATTTTATAATCTTGGCCAGAACTGAGTTTTCTGTGGTTTACTGCTCTGTTTTAGGAAGTACAACAAAGATGCCCAAATGCTGGAAAGACTCAGGCCAGGATGCACAGCATCAGTGGCTATGGTGCACAGGGGCACCCTTCTGAAACACACCACCTCCCAGTGCCAAGGAACCCACTTGTCATGGGGCTAATGACAAGTCTGAATTAAAGCTATATTTAATTGGTTTTGGTGTGAGGTACAGGACACCCCTTTTCCAAAGGATATTGCATTGCCGCTCTCCCCTGTCACAGTACAAACACAGATTCAAAAGGAGAAGATGAGGAATATCATCTCCATCATCAGCACTAACTCAAGTGCCTTAATTGGCATCTTAGAAAATCCTGGTGCAGCAGCTCTCCATGTTGGCCAGGGCAGGCTCCTCCAGTAATGCTCCAGGAGGGCTCAGATTTGGGCTAATTTAGCACCACTGTTGAAACAAAGCATAAGCCACCTTCCCCAGCAGCTCTCCTGGGAATTACCCATGTTGGTACCACTGGCTGCAGACTGTGCTTCCTCCTGCTCAAGCAAAAGAGATGGGAACCTGAGGCCTCCACTACCTAATTATAAAGAAAGTGCTGGAAAAATCCCGGTTCAAGTGCAGCAGGAGATCAGGAAATCTGATAAACAGTCAAGAGCTGGAGCTGCCCTATTTTTTGAATAGGTGGAAATGCTAAATAAACAAAACAGAAGTCTTAAAAGTGGCCTCTAAGAATGTACAGTATGTCACCCTACTAAATGGCTGCATTAAAAAGCCACCCTAAGCGTTCACTGTAATGCAGAAGTTGCTGGAAAGGGCATTACTGTCAGCTCCAGGAGATACAAAACCCCAGTGCTTGTGTTCATTGCTTTTTACCAAGTCTATAGAGCAGTCACACACAAACATGCACATGAAACATAACCTGGCACTCACTAGCACAAACCTAGCAGCGAAACATGTCCATGCACCTTTGGCAAACAGACTGGAAAAGCACTGTGGCAGAGCTGAGTTTCTCTCATCTTCCATAATGCTCTCATTTTGTAAATATATACTTATATATACAAAATAAATAGAATTATCTATATACTTTGTATCAGACACTCCAAAACCTTCTCCAATGTGTTTGATACTAGGAGCCCCAGTGTGCTGATCATGGCCAGAGGATGCCTGCTGGTTCTTGACGTAGCAGGATCCCAGCTGGGCTGGCTCCTAAGGTTCACTGGTGTAATGTTCTATTTGTGGTCAGGGCTGCAGCTAAGCAAAGCACACTTCCTTTTCAGGTTTTCAAATAGTCGCTAAAATCAATAATAATATTTCTCAGACACAAAACTTTAAAAATATCCTTTTTAAATAGGAAGAAATGCAGGAAATGGCTAATGCAGCTAAGCTCTCCAAGAAACAGATATCACAGACAACACATTCCTTGGAAATAGCAAGATGTCCCCAGCTAAACAGTTACCAATCCTTTTTGGACAACCATAATAGATTGGAGAAGAGTTTTCATTAGAAACAGATTAGCTAAGGAAAGCAAATGCACACATTTCTGAGACGGTGCACAAGCAGATCACTGCTATGCTGGGGGTGTGTGTGTGTGGTTTATCCTTTTTTCCCCCCAAATATCAACACATTTGCATGCAGTTTAGGCGGCGTCCACGAGATGTCTCCATGTGCTGCTGCCGACAGGTACCAGAAAATGGGTCCTGGTAAACGGGGTAACAGACATGGAACTCAAGTTGTGCGAAAGCTGGTTCAGCTCCTCCGTAATTTCCTTTAATAAACACTCAATTCATGGCTTAGCACAAATCCAGAGCATATGCATCATGCCAAGCAAGACAAACAATAGATTGCTTCTGCTGGTTTTTTGTTTTCTTTCTTTTTTAAATGACAACCTTTTCACTCATGGTCAGGGACAAAGCAAGCAATAAACAGACCTTAGAATAAAAACCTCTCCTGAGAACAAAGCAAGACCTTCTTAATACCCATGTCAACCCACAGCTGAAGAAAGCATCCCCATGATACAGCTGGTGGAGAGCTTTGGATTTCAGCTCCAAAATCACATTTTAGATCATCTAAGTACACAAGAATATGGAATACGTATGCATTAAGTGTCTTTCATACCTGAAATCGAGGATCTGAAGCCTCATATATTATACAGTCCACATTTATTTAAGAACAGCACATCTCAAATGAGTTTTAACCAAGCCCAACCAAGACTGGGCTGTATATGTGCTGAAGAATATGCAGATACACACACTGCAGATGTGATGATAATGACATTCACGCTAACTCTCAAATCCTACAGCCTTTATCATCCTTCTGTTAATCATCCTTATGTGAACCGCATGGCTGTGACAGCATCTCTCTTGTTCCAGTGCCATGAGGGGGTTATTTTTAGCTTGTTCATCTCCTTCAAAACTGGGAAGCTATCCAAACAGCCAAAGGAGAGACAGTCTGTACTGTATCTGTTGCTTTATGGGAAAAGCCCTCATTCACAAAAACAAAGACCATGCAGAACCTGTACTGTAGAGAAACGTGTTTCTATTACTCTGCTGATTCGGCTTTCAAATATATCACACAGGAAGAACAAAAATTGTAACTCTGGCCATTGTCTGCACTGATACTTATGGTCATCTCACAAAGGTTATCTTCCAGCAGCCCAAGCAACAGAAGATACTTCACAGTTTGCAGGCTGCATCATATCTACAGAGAACCCTTCAGAGTACTGGCCTCTGGGTAAAACAGTTTTCTCAGGGTTTGCCTTTAACACAGAGGCAGCAGCAAGTGGCTCAGAAGGGCTGGGAGCCAGGCACACAGAAGGATGTGATTGCTGCTGAATTACTCCCTCCTGACCTGAAGAACACATTCACGTTAATGTCTCCTTGACAGGTCAATTTTAGAACGTGTGAAAACCAGTAATTCAATTGCACTGCCCCCCTCGGGGCCTTTCACCACTTTTCCTCTTCCCTCAACTCATCTGATGTGTGCTCACACCTTCCCCAGGCTCTTGCCATCCCTGCTCCACCACCATCAGCCCATCACTGAACAACCCCCTGGCAATAAAACAAACTTCAATTGCTTATTTTCATGAGATACACCTTCTGGAAACAAGATAAGAAGAACAGCTATTTTGGGCAAATATTTTGGCCCAAATATTTTGTCATCTCTTCCCCGAATTTCTAACTACTTGTACATCAAAAGCTTATACTTGGAGTCACTGTAGGACCCAGTATGTCTGCTCAGCTACAGATGAGTGAAGGGCACGGGTGGGGCATAGACCCACAGAAATGCTGGACAAGACTATCTCAGAAAGGTACAGTGCTGCCAGACAAATACAGCATTAACAGCTGAGCAGCAGCTCCAAAACATGCTAAGGTACAGCTGGACCCTGCCCACGCCTGCCCCTTACAATGGCAATGTGAGACAAGCCAGGATCTGCAAACATTGCGAGCCCTCACCATGAAGATGAAAGGAGTTACTAAACCCTCCTGCAGGACCAGGGCTGAACACAGCCAAATCTCATGCCGGCTCTTCATCTTTCCACCATCACCAAGCAAAGCATTTCACTGCAAGGCAGATTTCTGCCAGCAAAAGGTCTTTCCTGCCTTTTTTTCCAGCCTTTTGGTGCTGTTTGAGGAGTGAGCAACCTCTTTCGAGGCTGTAGTGCCCTAATGGGAATGAATGCTCAAGTCCTCCAAGTAATGAGGGCCCCTCCCCATGCTCTGCACACATTTAATTGTTGAGTTATGCTTCCTGTTCCTTCTCAATGCTAATGCTTTCTCTGAAATTCTCTCCCAGTGTTTCCAGAAGAACTTTTGACCCCAAGACTGTTTTTAAACTTATGGCATTGTTATCCTCTTCCTTATTATGCTTGCATGGCTACAGGTAATTACACATGGATCCCCTGGTAAGACAGAAAAGGCTCATGACAGAAAATACCTAGGCAGCCCTACAGCTCAGATGAAAAACAAAAATGGGGAGGAAGGGGAGTTATACAAATTTATTGCTGCACATTCACAGAACAGGTTTATTTACCCATTTTCAGCTACATGTCTTGCAAAAAAACACAAGTGAGTTTTGGCAGGGATGAGGAAACCCCACTCATGCAAAGAATCTTTAACTGGAGATATCCTGTTTCCATTACTTGTATTAGACTGAAGACCTTGCTGGCTCACAGCTGTCTCTGCACGCAACAGAGTCCACCGCTCATGTGAAGGTACACATCAAACACTTCAGGTCAATGCAACATGATTAAACATCAGTTAAAGGGGCTTGCCACTCCACAGCAGAGGGTCATGCAGCTGGGGATGCTGCCAGAGGCTGTGTCTGCATAGTGAGCTTGGGCATAGGGAGGCAAACTGCCTCTCTTCCCAGTTTCCCCCTAGACAGGTAGGGGTAACTATGACCTCCTTTCCCAAATAAGAAATTTCTCTCTTGTACAATTCCAATCTGTACAGAATAGACTCATCTCAGGGTGCTGCTTCCAGCGTCATAAGTGGCAGATACCAACGGGAGAGCACTATATTAAGTACTGAGGAATATTCCTCAGCCTTCCTTCCCTGCCTCCAGCAGCTACATATCTAAACCTCCTCAGGCAGACACCCTCTTCATGTATTTAGTAACTTTCTGCGATTTCAAGCTATTAATATTAAGCTGGTTACTGAAGTTGAACACCTAAAAAATAAAGTGCTCAGATCATCATATATTGAACAACAGAGCACTACCAGAAACAAAGGCAAAACACTTTTGAAGCAATTAAGGATGGCACGTGCCTCTGTCTGGAGACCCAAAATGCCCTAAATTCATCAGACACTAGGCAAATTCTTGGCAGACCTTCTTTCTCTTTAGAGCTCTTTTCCCAGGACACTCCACAAGCCAGCAATACAGTGACAGATTCAATTTCAGGCAACAGAAATACTAGGAAAAGTGAATTAGAATTAAAAATAAATCAAAGGCAAATACTATCATATTGTCCTATTTCACTCAGACATAAATAATGACATTTTAAATACCAAAGTCAACAGCTCAAGGCAAAATATGGACTGCAGGATATGGGGAGGAAGGGTTTAAAATCCCCGAAGTGCCTCAGGAGAATTGAGCATAACCCAACTCTGTGGCCTGGTATTTTGTATCTGGAGTTAAGAAACATTTTGGCTAAACTAGCTCTGAAAGAAATGCACTTCAAGGATATTAATGGAATCCTTTTTCTGCCTGGCAGCACAAATTTTATGGAAGTTAGAACTTTAAGGGATGTTTCCTGCTAAAGAGCAGTTTACATAAGGAGACTGTGTAACAACAGAGCTCCAATTACATTGTATTATGAAACTTTAATTAAGGGAGCCCAACAAGTGGACTTTCAAGTTAAGGCTTAAAGGTGATTATTTCTCTTAAATTAGTTTTCAAGTGTCACTAAACTCTTCTGCTGTGTCTTGGGGAGGCTGACCCAGCTCAGACTGTATTTCCCTGCCTGGAAACACTGGAGCAGAACTTAGGAGTTTTAAAGAACTTGCTCACAGAGAAAACTTTAGCCCCTAGAAATGAGATTGGAGAGTAAGCCAGGTTGGAAGGAACCTTTTCGGGTCCCTGGTCCCTTCTTTATCTCAAAGCAGAGACAACATAGATTAGGTTCCTCAGGGCCTGATCCAGTGGAATTCTACATAGCTATAAAGATGAAAATTTGCATGTATACCTCAGTTCAAGTGATTTTTTTTTTTCTGCCTTGTTCAGCTTTTTAAGCAATCAGGTGCTAAGGCATTAACAGCAAGTCAGATTATGGTTCTGAATACTCAGCACTGAATTATATTCACAGTGAAGTCCATAGCAACCCTAAGAGCTCCTGCAAATTTTGTACTATCAGAAGATAACATTAGTATAGACTTCGATAACCACTGTGTTGGTCAGAAACGGGACAGTGAAACCTCGGCTAATAATAAATCACTCTGAGTTACTTCTTGTTACCTTTGCACCCAGAACCTGACAGCATCCCTTTGAGTCTCTACAAAGCCCTGCACAGTAAACAAGAAAATTAATTAACCTCTCATCAGAGGTGAGAAACCGGTGGTAAAGAAGGTAACTCCTCGTCAGAGCTGGATTGAAAATCGGTTTCAAATCTAAGAGGTCTAACACTTAAAATAAGACCACAGTTACCTGGTATAGACCTTGAGTACCAGACACTCACCTACAGTGAACCAATTAACTGATTAAAAATGGTCCATCTTAGTTCCTGCTTTAATCTTTGGTCACATTGTCACCCTTACCTACAGGACAAATATAATGGAATATATGTGAGAGAAAAGATGTCTCATCAAGAGAGTGGGAACAGCAAAGAACAGTAATTTCCAAAGCAATTTTGAAATAATCTGTATGACTATATATATATATACACACATGTGTGTAAAATAGAATCAGGTGATACACCATGTTCACCCTGACCTTGAAATCAGCTTCTCAGCTTTGCTACAAAAAATCCTTCCTATCTTGTCAGGTGGAAAAAGAAGACGTGTGAATTTTATCTTTTCCATACATTTACCTTCCTACATCCTGCCTGGTGGCACACAGGATTTGCTCAGCTCAGGCTGCTCTGATGTGATAAGGAGAGACCAGGCTGTGGGTAGAGTCAAGGGGTCTACACTGTACAGGCTGTTCACTAGGGGCTGCAGAGAGCCCTGCCTGCGCTCCCGACTCTGAGACAGCAATTACAAGGGGAATGCAAAGGCATCCTGTGGTTTGGATTAGAAGAAAAAGGATTTCATGTGCAGCTCAAGCCAAGAAAAAAAGATGATGTTCCAAGAGTCACTAATAACTAATTACATCCCTCTGAAATACATCCCTGACAACAAAAAAGAACTGATAGAAACAAAGAAGAAAAATAAATCTTGCCACTATTCTTCTAATGTGTCTATTGCACCCAGACTTCTGCAATTTCTCCTCCATTCCCCGGTGTTGCATTATGAAAGTACAGAGCTACCGCTATTAGGGGTCAGAGTGCCAGATAGGCAAGCAATCAAACTGGCTCAGAGCTGGGCTACCACCACTGCCAGCTGCAGCAGCACTGAGACAAGCACGGGGCAAGCTCCAAACTCATGTCCATCCTGAAGGACTCCGGGCAGGCTCCTGCAACTGGGTCTGCATGATGGCAAGCACCTTAGCTACCTCAAGCTTACCCTAGCATTATGTTACTCAGGAACAGAAACACCTGATAAAAAAGCTGCCACTGAAAACCAGGCAAAGCCTTGCTCTGGAATCAGGAGCAAAACAAGTGATAAACAGCATCTAGAATATACCAAAATTGTTACTGGAATGCCAGAACCTGCATCCTGAAGGCACATATAATTAAAGTTTTGACAAAATTGATTTTTATGTTGAAGTGTTACTGAGACACTGCCTTATGAAAAATTATCAGAATTAGAAACATGATATACAGAGGAATTTAAAGTATTTTGATAGCCAAAAGAATGCCCACTCAAGTTAGCACGCAAACACTACACCATGATCAGCATGCAAAGCATCCCTGATGTATTTGTTTTTCCTTTCCTTCACCCCAAAAGCAGCACAGGAAACAGAAGACAGTCTAGCATGTGGAAGACAAGACAGTGCAGAAATACCAAAACTTGCCACAGTAAAGAACTGTGGGAACATGAGGACTGTTATAAGCATATTGTCAAAGAAAGCGAGGGATAAGAGGCAGGTATGAATTGAGCACAAGCATCAGTCAGACTACAGCATGAGACTTGTTCTGGGAAGCAGAATTTTGCCCCAGAAATGGGAAAGTATAAGATTACAAAATCAAAACAAGCCACAAAATCAGTATGACATCACAGTCATCCAAAAGTTTGAGAGATTTATTATAACTGCTGCAGAAAAGAGGGACACAAAAGACAAGGACAGAAAATAAGGTTAAGAGCTTCAAGTGAATCCACCTGCTTTCCCCTGCTAGAAAACCAGCCTGCAAGCTCTTTAGAGTAGCAAACACAATTTTATTCTTTGTCTGTACAATACAACAAAAACTCAGAACACCAATGACGTTCAGAGAGTTGCTACATTACAAATAAATAACAATGATCCACTTAATCTCTACTTAATGCAGCCCTGAAGGGAATGCAAGTGAGATTATCAACTGGCAGCATTTATTCAGCAGAACTTCAGTTGCAGTTCACAGCCAGAAATTTGTATCTCTCCCCTAAAAGTGTCTGTTGGCTTCAACACAGCAAATAAAAACTTGAAGACTTGGATCAGAAACTGTTAAAGAAGTTCGGTTACAAAAGAAGGAGAAAGCAGAGCATGTTACTACTTGAGCACTGTGAGAGACTTTGCATCAGATCCAACAAAAGCAGTGGAAGTGGTGGAAAACAATCCAGCAGCAGAGAGAAAAACAAAACCATGATTGCCACAAAGCTTGGAGGACACGAGAGCTCCGGCTCCCTGTGTTGGTGCTTTGCTGCAGCGCAGTAGCAGAGATGGCAGATGCTGCGGTAGATGCCATCTCCATTGCAGCTTGTCACCCACGTCCCATGAAAAGAAGGGCTGGGTGGGATTGCCCTGTTCCAGGACCTGCTTTGTGTCAGGCTATAGAAGAATGTGACAGATGCAAAAGGGCACCAAGGGAGACTGTTAAAACGTCACACCAAAGCCACACTTACAATGACCGGTTTTTCAGGAGATGCATTCACTCCTTTCACATCTTCTTCTTCTGGCTCTTCATTTTCCTTATTGTCAGTGCAAGAGACGGAGTCCTGGACTGAGCAAGTGCTAAGCAAGTCTGGCAAACTGGTAGATGGGTACTTCAGAAAATCCCCTTCAGCAGATTCCTACCCAAGAGACAACAAAATATGTTACAGCACGTGCAGAAAACCACCAAAACCATGGCGAAACTGCTCCATTTCATCCGCCCAGGAGACCTCCCACATAATCCTCCCCTCATTACATGTGCTCAGACTTTAGTGGTCCAGATATAAAAAGCAGACCTCATTTCAAAGTGCACATACAGTAAACACAGGCCAAAACACACCTAAAACATTTAGATTTCATACAGGAGAATTTAAAATATATGCTTCTCCAGCAGCCTACTTCTCCCTGCTTTGGTTTTATTAAATGTCACTGCCAGCAGATTAGGAGTTTACAGACCTCATTACTCATTTCATTGCATCCCAAATCACACTCTGCACTCCTGCTCTCTCCCTGTGGATGTTTCCTCCACATGTTTATCTATCTACATGCATAATAATAGACAGAAAACCCTACTTAGGAGAACAAAATGAAAATTGACCCAACCTATCCTCTACCAACTCAAGTCCTGATGCTTCAGGATCTGCTTCCAGTCTTTGGCACCTTTTCCTGGAGCCAAACATGTTCATCAGCTGAAAGCAGTGGCCAGACAGACTCTCATTTTATTGCTTTCAGAACAAACCCTGCATTCAAGAATGCTCACCAGGCCAAACTGCAAGGCTGCTTTCCCATACCAACAAATAATGCCCAGAGGGAGCTGCTGTGGAATACTTCACCTATTTACACCCTTTCTGAGACTGCCTGAAACATGGCAGAGGCTGTATTTCCCACTGCTTGCCTTTCCAAGTCCTCCTTCCAGGGATAGGAACACTGCTGCAGTGCACAGGGCACAGGCAAAACAGATTCACAGCCCGAGCAGGTATGTGAAGTTTCATGCTGTCCGTTTATTCATGGTTATTATTTTGATGCAATCATCACACGAACAAGCAAATAACTTCAAGGAGAAATTTATACAGTCCTCTGCCTTGCATTCTGGCAAAGTCCAACTGTCTAAAGGAAATACAAAATGTACCTAACTTCAGGTCAAACAATGCCATTTCCAGAGTAAACACCAGTGGGGTTAACATCAGGCTGTGAGTCTACAAAGGTCTTCAATGAACTTCACTGTCTAACTGAAATGTTAGGAGAATTTACAGGCTCTTCACTTTCAATATGGTGAGATCGAACCTCTTCTCCAAAAACATGTCATAAAGCATGCTGGTTAGCCAAAGTCCAGGCATTAAACCTGCAGAAACCTGCATCAGGTTGGCGAGGGCAATGTAAAAATGAATCCAAGAAAAAATGAGAAGACACTGACACAGTGGCTTGCTGAAACTTCATCCTCCACCTGTAAACGCAGGTTTGTCAGTGAGCCCTTTGTCCCAAGATGCTCCTGCTACCACCCCAAAGGCCCACCTGCAGGCAGGTCTTCTTTGAGACCCCAGGCACTTTTGGGAGCTGGATGGCCACCCACCAAACACCTACATCAACCCAAGCAAGGTGACAGCAGGCTGTGGTCCAGGGAAGGGAGCAAACAGGGGTGGACAGGATTTTCTTAAACAACGGAAAAATATTGTGTAATATCCTCTCAACCTCTCCTGCAATGAAAGCAGAACGAAGAGCAAAACTGATAAATGAGTTCCACTCTCATTTCCCTGAAATTTCACACTCCTTTAAGAGCTCCACTCCAAGCTATTACCAAGGACAAAATAAGTAACTCGAGCCAAGAGATCATCATTGAGAGACCTCAGGCACACAGATAGGACAAGAGTTGAAAGCTATGAAGGCTACACAGGCAGGAAGAGGAGAGGCTGAGAACAGCCTGCTTTATTTAGCATATATTTTAAGAAAATGGCTTTGGCCAAAACTTAAGTAATGTCTGCATGAATAAATACAGACTCATTTGCACACTGAGTGACAGTGAGAATTCAAGCAAATCATTAAATTGATCTATACCTTGATTTGCCACAGATTTATGTCAGCTAATGATCTATTTCCCATGGCTGTGTGTTAAATCTAGGGGAGCAAGTGTGTACATGCAATTCCCCATCAAAACTATGCCCTTTCCACTCAGCACTTCACAAACCCTTATGGATATACATTAAGGAGATCACCAAGGAGAGGACTGTACCTTGCTTGCGACCACCAGCTGCACCAGGCCAGCGGCTGAGCGAAGAAGAGCCACAGCATCCTGATGGGAGAGCCCAACCAGCGACTGCCCATTGATCATGAGGAGTTCGTCGCCCGCCGTCAGCCTGCCATCCCTGCAAAACAAAGCAGGAACATGGAGCTGCAGAGTGGTCCTTCCCTGGGGCCAGGCTACATGCAGTACGACATGGAGGCATGGACAAAGTGATCTGGCTGATGCTAAGCTTGCATCAATTGGTACTATGGGTTTTGCCCCAAATAAAAGGCTCAAAAAGGTGCCCGAGGAAATTATTGTTATAAGAAGAGCCATTCCACCCACTCTGCAGGGCTGAGGTCCCTCAAACCTTCCCTGTGCCCCCCTGGAGAGAGTCAGGGAGAAGAAGTCAACCCTGTCTCCACCCCATCAGGAACAGGGCCAGGGCTGGCACAGAGCAGTCTGGGTTGCACAACCCACACTCGTGCACTGCCAGTCTCATAGGAAGGCTCATCTTCCAAAAATGGACTTCATGAAAAAGCCCCAGAAGCCATCAGGCTCCTTGATTTGTGCTACATCACTGAGCGAGTGTTTGAGCAGTCTATAATTTGGGCTAAACATGCTGGAATAAGTTTCAGTGACCAACTACAAAAATAGTTTTTTAAGCTAAAAGTGCCATATTCTCACCCTCGCACAATGGGAGGGCAAAACCCCATGTGCCTCATGAGTCTGGCTAACAGTGATGGCCACAGATGCCCCATGACACCCACTCCCACATCCACCACCATTTCCTCACCTGTGTGCGGAGCCGCCTTCCTCCACATGGGTGACAATGATGCTGTGAGGGGACCGCTTTGACCCTCTCCCTCCTGTTATCTGGATTCCCAGCCCGTCTGTCCCCTTCAGGATGTGCATCTTCCATATGCGGCAACCTTCTCGCTGAGAGAAAACGTGCAGAGAGTCCTTGAATTTGGATTTGGACACTGAGAGAGGGCTGGGAGGGTACAGGAGGGAGCTATTTAGCATCTTGCTGCCCATCACCACGTATCTGTATAGCTCAAGCTTTATGGGTGGTTTTGCTGAGCTTTGCTGTGTTAGCTGAGGTCCAAGCAAAGGAAGCAGAAAGGAGGAGGCAGCAGAGAGAAGGATCAGTATGTAGAGATTTCCTTGCAGGGCTTTTTGCAGCTTTTCTGAGCCACATGGAGGTCAGTGCCCTGATCCTTCCCGAAGCAACCAGCAGTCTCAAACCCCATCACCCAAACTCGAGGATCAGCTGTGCAGGATTGTAGAAGAGCAAGACATTGTTCAAGCGGGACTCTGAACACCCAAGTAGTGCTGCTGCTATTGCAGCAGGGACCAGACTCGCATCACACTGCAGCATTTCCCCTCCAGAGGAGTTTGCAGGGTTTGAGATATAGGAAAGAAAATACCAACTTCAAATTATCAGCTGCCAATCAAATACTTCTTATTGGACAGCTGTTTTACAGACTGTTAGTAATAGATTAACCCACCTCAGAGAATAATTTTTCAGTTTAAACAAGGTAATAAGCCATGTTTATGACATCTTTATTCATTTTTTTAAACGATTATAAGTATTTATCCAAAAAGAGCATTACAAACTCCAGAGCAATACAAAATGCAAAAGCTAATTTCTGTGAGGACTACCACCAGGATGGGGCACAAGGAAGCACAAGTGCGGCAGGTATCAGCAGAGGAAAAGAGAAAGAAAACCAAGCAAGCAAGCAAGCCATGTAAGACAATTGCCGGACTCTCTAAGAGAAGGGAATAACCAGGGTAACAGAATTATGAGAAACCCTAGGAAGTTTTCAAGCTTGCAAGACAGCAAAATGCGCAATTTGGAGGCAATTTTTAGGCCATGTGTTGTAGCCACCGGGTACCAGGTCAGCTATTTCCAACTGGGTTTGTTATGCACACAAGTAACGTTCTCGCAGTACGCAAACAGCTAAGTAGCAAAGATGATTAAAATTTCATGCCAAACTGTGACGAGCATGTACAATTGCTGCCTGTTTCTGAGAAGTGAAACTGCTAAATATACCAGCAAACCCAAGGGTTGTGGCAGCAACCTGCGGATTTTAGGTTTTCAGAGCCTTTATTAAGAGGAGAAAATACGTTTTTGGTTTTACCTGATCACTGGGACCCTATGCTGACACTTTGAACTGCAATGCAAGATGTATTTTTTCAGACACAAGAACAAAGGGGTCAGTATCTACACTGATATCTTAAGAACAAAGAATGTTATACAGCCCCTAGAACACAGGTAGGAGAAACACTGAAAACCAAACCAGATGTCTTAAGAGGTAACCCAAAAGACTGAGGCTGAAAACATATACACTTGTGGGTAATCTGTTAATTTGAAAGTCATGCATGTGGGCAATATTCCAACATGTTTAACTAGGATCCTCAGTGCATCAATAAAAGCCCTGTCTCCTGCTGAATAACAGGACATGTCAGGACAGAGAATACTTTGAGATAAACTAGAGTGATACATGAGACATCGTGTTAAATGCAGGGGCAAGAGTCAACTATATTTATCTACTTAAAAACCAGAATTGAGCTACAGCATAAAAATACTCCAGAGAGATTTTCTTGCTATAAAGTACCTTGCACCCATAATGAAAACAGTGTAACAGTGAAACACAATCTCTCTGCCTCCCCCAGTCTAGTCGAGGTGGTAATGGTGACCATCTATTCCCTCCACAAGATGCCACTCTGAGCGTCCCATTGTTGAATCCAGTTTGGAAGCAGACCCTCCAATAAAGTTTAACAATGTGGTCATAAAATTGTGTTTAATGATCTGCAAAAGCTTTCTGGAATGCAAGTTATGGAAAGGCCCATGATGCGCAGTGCCTAGTTTGCATTCCTCAGCACTCCTCACTATCCTACATCTTATTATTAAAAAGTCCAAAATTTATTCTTAACTGACCCACTCTCAAATATTCGTTTACATAGCAAAGCACTTAATAGCAGCACATGGCAAGACTCTGCTGCTCTTACGGCAAACACCATCTTATTCCCCTTGAACTCCCACTGGAATCAAAAGCACTTGCAAAATAAAGCATTAATTGGTCCAAATGTGGATGGCAGAATACAGCCACAATAAAGACAAGGCAACCATCTGGTACACACCCAAATGTGTATTTCTTTTTACTCATTTTCAAACGACATGGTTACCATCTCCTGTGTAAGAAAAGGCTGTCCCTCGAGCCCCCTCCAGTCAGCTGCATGCATTTCACTGGGATAAACAATTCGGTCTGACTAGAAATCAGACCCCTTCACTGTTCTTTCCCTCTGCATCATGAAACATTCATAGCCTTACATTTAACCACGTTCTACAAAGCAAAGGCCCCCCACGAATACACAAGTACCTTCGAGCTACGTCACTGCAAGATTTTGAAAGCTAAGTATTAAAAAGTAGAAGGCTAGCCTGCTCTTGAGACCTCTGGGAGAAAGCAGAAACCCCTTCTTTTCCCTATGAAGCTGCTATTTCCTTTGCAGAGAGCAGCACAGGTTACTTCACAGCCAGCTACAAAATGCCGCTGTTTTGAATGTGCATCTTATGTGTCTCCACTGCAGGAAAGCCTTAATAGTAAAGCTCTTTGCCAGTTCCAAGGATTTGTAAGTGCATTTAGATTTTACTTAAAACCAATTTTCGTGAGTTACTGGAGATTCCCAGGTTCAACAATACAAAGCCTAAAAGTTAAAAAAATAGAAAGGAAGGAAAAAAAAAGGATTTAAAAAAAAAAAAAAAAGGCAGAGTGATGCATGTCTTTAATTTTGAAATTTTAAAGGCTCATATTTTCAAGCTTTTCTTCACAAACAAAGAGGCTAGAAGCTCACAACTTACAATACCCAAGGGAAACTCCAAGTACTGTTAGATTTGGCAGTTTTCAGATCTGATGTCACTGTCCTTGGAGCCTGCATAATCCCTGCACAGAGGAGCATGAGTTTAACTGCTGACCAGTCTTCTCTGATGAGTTGCACAATTCTGGTTGCTGCTTGACTGTTGCCAGTTGCATATTCCTATTAACATCTGAACTTTTCCACCCTCTCAGAATTCATTCTCACAGCTTCATTTATATATGACTTAGAATAACCCCTCCCCACTTTTGTCCATATGTGACACTAAATCTTCACACGTGCACCCACTGCTCTCCGCGCAAAAACCTTTCAAGCACACAGATATGCTGATGCAAGTCCAGCCAGGTATCTTCAACTCCAGACATCCTCAGCAAAGACAGAGAGAGAGGCACTACTAGTGTCAGTTGCAGCCAGGGACTAGGCAAAATCCAGGTTACTCAGAGGAAGAAGGAGACCAACTTATACCCCTTAACTAAAGGCAGGTCACAATAATAAATATCAACATTTAAGAACCCAAGCGGAAAGAGCTCACTAGATAACATGGGCTGAATACCTGTATATGATAATCCAGAAAATTCCATTGAATTTCATTGAGATTCAGCCAAGATGGACAATCAGAAAGACACACATGCTTGTTTTGAGGGTGACAAATCAATAAGAAACCAAATTTCCCTTTAGATATTTGTTTCCCATCTCCTGGGAGCAAATGTTCATCCTGCTCAGATCACCACAAGGACTTTGCTTGTTAACCCAGAGCAGCAGCAGCAAACCTACCTATGCAGAAGGGCTGTGGATTCCTGTCAGTAGAAGGGTTTCATGTATGCAATGGACCATCATTTGTCAAAGATGGTCTCAGAGGAGGAAATGAGACCATGTCACCGCTTAAGTCTCTTCTAGACCTACCTTTTTTAACCTCCCTCACATAGCAAGCAGAAATAGAAATGGCCAGGTCAGGCTACAGCTGAGCTAATGGCTGATTTTTGTTCTCTGCAGTCACACCACCTTCAGGCAATTCAACTTTCCTCATAACTTGGCTGTTTCACGCAGGCAGCCCGTTGGACCAGATTTTTCCATTTGAAGCTGATCAACTTCAAAGTGCCTGAGCTACAAATAATTAAAATGTTGTTTTTTGTTTTTGTTTGGTTTTTTTTTTTTTTTAAAAAAAAAAAAAACAGTATGAATATTCTACTTGGATTAATAGTGAGCGGGGAAAAAATGGGCCATCTTATGTAACAGACCACAAGTGAGAATAGAGAATACAGTTGGCAGCTTCAAGTGGGTCCCCACAGGCCATCCTTCTCCACCGTGAAGCCATTGTGCATCAGGCAGCCTCTGTTTGGAGTGAGACCACATCTGGAATAAACTAGCGTGGAGCAGATCAGAAAGGAAGCACGCTGCCAGCGCGACGTGGGGAAGCTCGCCTTCTGCCTGCTCCAAGTGCATACCATCAAACGCTCCATTTCATAAGCACATCATTAATAAAACAAAAAGGAACGTTTTTTCCTCAGAGCGCAGAGAAGAATAAATAAATAAATAAATAAAGACATTGGAGCCGTTCTTTTCCCCCTTTTCTTTCACCAAGCTAATTGCAGGGGAGTAAAAAGGGGTTTGACTGATTTTGACTGTACTGTGTTCAAGAAGCTGCAAATCAATATATACAAAGGAAAAATTGCTTTGAAATCTTATATTAAAGCAAAGCTTGGCAGGAACAAGGTGTAAACAAATGGAAAACAGAAACGTAGTAAGTAGCTACAAAGCCAGACAGTAAAATGGAAAATGTAAAATAGTTGTCTACCAAAAAAATAGAGCACTTTCTGTCACAGCAGCAATTTGGCTGAACTGGGTGTAAATACTTCAGGACTTTTAAATAAAAACAGAGGTAAGGTCCTGATGAGAATACCAATGACCACACAAGGTCTGTACACACACACACACACACTGGCTGCCCTAACACAGACCATAGGTTGTCTCCTTCCCCCTAAATTTAAACTTGGATTTTTACTGCAAGGACTGGTTCAAACTTCACATGTTTTCCCTGTAGCAGCAGCAGAAGCAAACAGCAAACTCTTCGTCACTGGCCACAAAGCTGCTTTGGAAATATTATAAGCTTCATGCATTCAAATAAAACAATTTCAATAGGCTTCGCAGGCGCTGGCAGCCAATGCACTGATTACACAAGGCTGAAAACCAGCACAAACTTCCTCAAACAGAAT
Organism: Psilopsiagon aurifrons; assembly: GCA_025447955.1. Lineage (NCBI taxonomy): Eukaryota > Metazoa > Chordata > Aves > Psittaciformes > Psittacidae > Psilopsiagon > Psilopsiagon aurifrons. The sequence goes on along the minus strand of JAOEHY010042824.1, from coordinate 49,950 downwards.
TCAGATTACAGTATATAAGCAATTGCCTTCAAGCAGCAAATGGTACAGCATCCTCCTCCATGGCACCAGCGAGTACACTGGGGTGGCCACACCAGCACACTGCTCCCCAGCACCCCTCACTGATGTGGGATAATTAAGAGCACTGCTCCTAGATGCCAGCCCCACTCTGGGTCAAATCATGCCTCCTCCCACAACTCCCATTCCCCAGCAGGAGAGTCGGAGAGACAGGTTGGTAGCTGGTGGATTAACTTGCACGTACCAGGTGAGTAGCTCAAAAGAATCTCAAGATAAAGTCAAAAGTCACCATCACTCTTCACATCACAGATTATTAGTGTGAATGACTCAGTACCAGGAAATAGTGCCAACGTCTGATTTTTGCAGATTCTTAACAAAGCAATTATTTCATTAGTGGATATTTTTCATCTGATCTTAACTAGGTTATTTTTAAGGCTGATGTGACAGCAGGACTCCTGCTTTCATCTGCTACCTTGGGTTTTGTTTTCATTGTAGTACAAGCAAGATAAACAGCTCCAAGACAAACCAAAGGGGGAAGAAGATGGAAGAATCTGAATTCCTTTATCAATAAATTATTCCATGGCAGGAGTTCTTCATCCATCCCTACTGCTCATGAAAGTTTCTTGGCTCTGAGCCACTGAAGTCTTTGGCTTCCACCTCTGCATGATGCAAGTCATGCAGTGGGTGTCTCCTACAACACTTGAAAGAAGGGGAGCGGGAAAGCCCCCAAAACCCAAGTAGCCCTTAATATGAATTACACAGTGTTGACCACATGAACTTTCCATGTCCTTACAATAAAGAGGAGCCAGCAGCACAGACACAACTGCAATTGCATTCAAGTGTCCACTGCTGATCTAACAAGTCCCCTTGTTTGGACAAACAGCCGCCAGACACTTGGCATGCTTTCACTGAAATGTGAGTACTTTCCCCATGGAAAGAGAAGCATCCTAGGGGGATAAAGCCAGGGGAGCAGTCAGAAGCAAAATCACACCCTCCCCCAAACACAAACACAAAATTAAAATACACAAAACAGGCATCACAGCACAGTGGATGAAAATTCTGTGACTTACAGCAGACTGTCCCCCAGGGATCCATCTCCCAAGACAGACTGCTTGTTGACATCATTTCCTTGGCAAGGGCTTTAAACATTTTATCAGCCATTGCAAGCACCTGAACTACATCATCACCCCTTACAAAAATCTGCTGGAGTCATTTGTCATCCTGAGCCATCACCATCTGGATCGCACCTCTACGGACTGCTCCCCTTTCGCCATCAACTGAAGCTTTATAGCAAAATCAGCCAAAGGATTTCTCAGTTATCCCTGACCCTGAAGGGCTTCAGCCAGCAATTGCCCTTGGGGAAATCAGTCTTTAAAGGGTTCCAAGATGCCTGCATTCCCTCGAGTATCTTGCCCAGTCTTACTCTCTTGATAGGCTATTGGGAATGGTTGGTTGGTTGGTTAGAAGTTTCTCAGAAGACAGCCTTGCTGCCTATAGTAGATTAAAGCCCATCCTAGAGTACGTCACCACGCTAAAGAAGGGTCACTTGTGGGGACTGTTATTACACCTGTTGGTGACAGGAGTCCTTCGGGTTTTCTCAGTGGTTTCAGCATCTTACCTCAAAAGCTCAGTGTACATAGCGTGATCGTCACAACTATACCTGAAACATTACAGAACTAAGCAAAGATCATACTCTACTTTTAGGCATGTCCACTTGGCTTCAAAAATTTGCACTTAATGATTAAACATAAAACTGTGTGAACTTACATTTCAGCTAAAGCCAGTCCTCTGTATTCCAGTTTTATGGCATTAAAGGTACAGGTTTGCTGTACTTTCAATACCAAATGCAAAAATGATGAAAACACTTTGCATAAGTGGGAAATGCTTTCATACTGGTGCTCTCACCTACGGTTTGTGATAGCTGAGTATGGCTGAGACCTCCTGTAACACAACCTTGTGTGTACCTTTGCTGCCTTTCGGGACAGCTCATTTCCAAAAGTGAGGACATCATTTCAAGATAACACATTAAAACTAACTAATTACAATTTGCAACTCTATGCCCAACCCTCCACTGCACCCTTGGAAAATTTAATATAAAGACAGAATAAAAGGACAGATTGCTATTCAAAATTAAAATCTACAGCTGCCACAGCTGTAGCTATCGCTTAAATCACAGCAAAGAAAGGCAAAACCTTCACTCAGTGAAAAAAATCTGGCAGCAAATGATACTTAACCCCAGAAAGTCAGTTGTGATGATGGTTGTTTTATGGCAAGGTGGAACATAACTCGGAGCAAAATATAAAATTTACTGTAATTTCACCACTAGTTACATCAAAGCATTTCCTAAGCAAGCCAGCAAGGCCAAGTTTTGTCAGCATCGTACAGCTACAATTAAAAGACAGCCCTTGTCCCTAAGAGAGTTTACAACCCAAAACAGGCAAGCAAGGGGGAAGACGTGCTTATCACCATGCACATTAAAACTTCAAGACAGTAGATAGCCCCAGGATTCACATTAATGAAATCTGGAAGCAAACACAACAGATAAAAAGACATTAAGAACAGAAAGAGACTCTGAGGAAGACCTTTACATGACTAAAGGTGTCTACATTAAAAACTAAAATAGAGTTATTTATGTCTAGAAAATGCATCATAAAAAAGTCCCATAAAAGCCTTGATGAAACAGTAATTACTGCTTAGGTTGCCAAAAAAAGTTGATGTAAAGCTACTTAGCTTCAGTACCTTCAGTGGAGTACCTTGCTCACAGCAAGGCTTTAATTTTGGTACTGCAAGTGGATGAGATTTTATTTTTATTCCATGTTTAAAAAAAAAACGTAAAATGCTTAAAGCTGGTACATTATTTCAAGCCTCATGTTTTGATTCCCCTAACCTGCCATTAGTCTTCCTCACCTTAGAGGAGCCTTCAGTACCTAAAGGGGCCTACAGGAAAGCTGGAGGAGATTTCTATAAAAGCAAGTAGTGACAGAATAAGGGGGAATGGCTTTAAACTGAAAGAGGGGAGATTTAGATTAGCTATTAGAAAGAAGTTCCTTACCATGAGGGTGGTGAGGCCCTGGCACAGGTTACCCATACCTGGCAATATTTAAGGCCAAGTTGGATGGGGCTTGGAGCAATCTGCTCTAGTAGATGTCCCTGCCCATGGCAGGGGGTTGGAACTGGTTAAACTTTAAGGTCCCTTCCAACCTATACCAGTTTATGACTCTATGATTCCACCCAAAAGATGAGGAGTATTTTCCATTAACCAAAAAACAAGGCTGGCATTTACCAGTAGTTTACCTAACTACAAAGCAAAATGCAATTCAAAAGCGCTCATCCTTTCCCAAGATGTGCCATCTTAGTAAGTAAGCAATAATGGGCCAAAAAACCGAAGAAAGTCTGTGATAAAATGAAACCAAGTGCCATGGAGTTTCAGCAATACAAAAGCAAGTGCTGGCCAATCTTTTACAAACATGCATGTGTGTATGCACTTGTGTATATACTCATGAGCGTGGAGAGGGGTAACCTGGTTTAGCTGGTCTATATGATAGCAAAGCTGGCTAGGAATGCTAGCTAGGCACTAACATTCCCTTGCCTTGCCTGCTCCCTTCTTTTAGTAGACGGTACACCAGCTTCAGAGAAACACCAGACGCACCACATGGGGCCACCAGATGCAGACTGGTTTCCATCCTGGAAAGGCATCCCACCACATCCCCACATTGCAGTGCTACTACCAGCCCAGGAGACGTGCTGCACATCCAGCACTTCTCCCATGCCATGTACTTCCCCGAATGGAGAAATGTTCAAATGCAGAGCCCCAGCCTCTCTCACCTACTTCCCTTCACTACTGAAACTTCCACTCTAATCTCCTTTACAGTTCCCACTGGTGATTGCTGAATTTGGAACTGGAGTTCAACCCCTTAGTAATCAAGACGCTTATACAGAAGTAAGAGAGTTCTGGACATGTCTTGGTTTTGCTTTTAATGGTTGGTGTTTTAAGGACTTTTCAGAGCATCCTCCTGGGACTGGAGGAAGCAAAGGTGGCTAATCTGCTCAGATACACATCCTCTCCAGCCAAAAGTCTTCTAGCTTCATCAATGAAAGCCTCTTGTCACGCCAGTCAGATCTGGATCAATTCAAGTCCCCTCTGAAAATTGCACTCCCATCCCTGAGACTTCTAACCCTAGTCCTCGCAACCCTCAGTCCTACTTATGAACCCTGCCTGCTGCCAGAGGTGTCTGGCCACCTCTGGTGCTCCTTAGGGGCTGAAGAGCTAAGGAAACAGTCCACAGCTCTTCCAAAACCACCACAGTAGAGAGACTGAGAACTAAACCAAGGGATTCGGTCCTACCGGTAAACAGAGAAATCACAAAACTGATAAATTGCAAAGAAACCTCAGTTTTTCATTTTCTTCATCAGTTTTTGGCTGACTCCAGCAGCTCCTCCCCATACTGCTCTTTCATCTGTGCTTTTATAATTACCAGCCTACAAAAATATGCCGTCTCAGACGACTGAAGAGAAGTAAATTTTGATTTCTGTATTTGAGCTTATCTTCCTAGGATGTGACGGACCATTACTCCAGATCAGAGTTGCCCGGTCTTAAATCACTGCCCACAACTCCCACTGCAGCCAGCCTGGGTCCTCTGCAAGGGCAGTTTCTCAAAACCTTGAGATATTCCTGCCAGGCAGATACAACCTTCTGCTTTGAATGCCCATATTTTAGAGGGCATTTAGGTTCATCCTAAAAATATTTTAGCACAACTTAACCACCTGTAAACATTCAATGTTGCCTGCTAATTGACAGGTACAATATTTACTGAGGGTTACACACCAGCAAACAGCCTGGCAGATTTGTTTATACATAGCGATAGCAATGCCAAGCGCACAGACCAAGATATGGGAGATGAAAGCAAGCCCAAAGAAGGGTACTGATAAATGCACACAAACCAGTAACACAGGAATCTCCTGGCAGGTTCACTTGACACTGTTTGTTTCACCTCTCATTTCAAGACTCAGCACTGCTGTTATTAGCAGCACACAGGGAGAAAACGGGGGAACAACCGTTCCTCCAATTCATGGGAGAGGAGGAACCCTGAAAGCAAATGACACTGAAGACACATGGATGCCTCAAAAGCACTCCCAGCATCCCTAAAGCATCAGCTCCGAGTTGGCCGCTGGGTTCAGCACAGCACTGGCTGAAAACGCGCATATCCAATCCAAACTCTTCTCCCCTGTTTTGGTTACAACTTCAAACTAAATTTTTACAGGAAGAAAAAAAGGTATTTTCTTGGACTCCATATTCCAATTTCAGTAATTCTCCACCCTGTGTCCTGTGGCAGAGGAGGGGAAGGAGGAGTGTGGAGAACAGCAAAGTCTTGCGCTGGTCACTGAGCAGCTTCTCCAAGCCTCTCCTCCCACCTGAAGCTGGCCACTTCCAGCTCCACTGGAGGCTGGCTCTCGTCCTCTCAAAGCAAATACAGTGCTCCTCAAATGCACAGGGCTGACAGCCCTGGATATTCAATTAGTCAATGTGTGGAGGAGATGGTGAGCACAGGGCGGGCAGTGGGGATGGAGCTGTTTTCCCCATGGAGATGGTGCCCTGCCAATGTACCTTATCCCTGCTCGGGAGGAGATAACTCATCCTGCAGCTACGAGATGTTTGGCTCACGCTTTGAAGTCTGGAAGGAGGCTGCAACTTCTGACACGACATCCTGGACGCTGTTTTCAAAAGACTCCTGACACGACTGGATCTCACACGCCTGAGTGCCAGGTCATGCTTTGAAAATGGAGCTGGAAGTGAGATTTGAGGTTCCCAAGTGTATTTATTCCTTGCTTTTAAAAAAAAAAAAAAAAATCCTTACCTTTTTTTTAAAAACAAACCAAAACAAGACTCAATTTTGAAAGCTTTCTTCACTGTCACTAATCAGTACTTACTAAGAAACTGAATTAACCCACTTATTACTCTGATAGCAGCTACCCCATGGATCTTGAAGTGATGGGTTTCTAAAGGTCCCCTCATCCTTAAAAAGCAAAGGATGATCAAGGCATGCTGTTCAGGCTCCAGCTATTCATATTTCTCCTCATTCAGATGTCAGGAAAACATACTGACAAACAGAGGTCATATTTCCAAATACAATATTAACACGGGGCAGGGAGAATTAAAAGAAAGAGAGAGAAGCCATTTTACTAAATGGCTGTGCCTCCCAACAAACTCCATGACAGATACATCACAACTGAACCGATTATAGCTCTTAAATTTCCAGCAACTCAACTATGCTTTTACATTTCAAAAACCCACCTTATATGTGCTTTGCATTAAAAATGTATTTATTGCTCACATGGATACATACACGTTCTGAACTTAACAATTTACTTCAGACCAAAATGACTCAGACCATCAAGGTACCACTAGCACGAGATGGCTCTGGATCAAGAGTTTCTTTTTCATATGCGCATATACATATATGTTGGTTTTTCACCTCCTCAAAACAAACTCTGATTATCTTCATTTATAACATGTGTTTAATTAGGTGTCTTCAGAACAGATTCAAGAAGTTTTTACCTGGACCAGAGCTTTCAAAATACTGCAGGATTTCTTTATTTAAACTTGTAATATTTTCTTTCAGAGAGACTGCAGTTACAAGGCTTGCAGAACAGTACACAAACGTCCCTTTCTGTTCCATGAAATCCAACATGTCTCCCTGATGGCAACAGCAGCTTTTCTCAATTACCTTTCTTTAGGACCAGCATTTTTTAAAATTGGTTTTGGCCTCTCTGATGTACTTTACATTAAATCTATGTAAGTTCACAACCACCGTCACCACCACCCCGCAGTAGTATTGGGGGGCACTAATTCAGAGGACACGTTTAAACTTGTGCTTTTCTCTACAGAATTTAGTGATGAGAAATCCTCTCGTACTGCACTATTATCAGCTTTGAAGTCTTAAAACCAAAACCAGCTGCTGCAGCAAGCCCCAAGCCCAGCAAAGCAGTATTCATCTGTTTATACTATCACTGTCTCTGGAAAGACTGGCAGACAGCTCTTCTGGTGATAGATGCATACTGAAACCTGATCAAGGCTCTGGATGTTTTCCTCCATCCAGCAATGCTGCAATTCTAGCCAGGCAACAAACCCCCAAGATCTCCATTAGGAAGAAGCGGGAAGCAACGAAAGCCCCAGTCCCACTGTCATCCCAAACATTAACAAATCGTCCACCTCATCAACTCAGAAAAAAAGCCTCACAATAACTTCCATGTGGTCCCCAAACACTGGCCAAGCAAGTTTTGTAACACTGTGGTCTGGTGTATCAAAAAGGGAGGCTTCAATTCCAACGTTAACATGAGCTTTAAGGTGCCATTAAGCTCCGACAAAATGAAGCCCCAAAGGACAAAATGACAATCTTCCACCGACACATTCTGCCCTGATGGTGTAAGGTCATCAGCTGTCTCAACAAAAGACATCCTGAGGCTGACCCTGACATGTCAGATATATAAGGACCTTCCCCTGCGTCACAGATGGGATATGACAGAGGTTTCTCACCATTATTATTTAACACTCTAATCACCCTGCCTCCCTTTTTTGGACCCCATCCCACAGCTCAGTGCCTAGACAGCATGGGTTGTCACCCAGAGAGGATCAGCTTGAGGATGGAGTACCGAAACCAGGGAAAATGCTTGAGATATTCCCTTCATTCACCTGCACGCCTGCTGCTTCCTTCTCTAGAAAACCCCAATGCAAACATACCTGAGCAGACTGGTCACCTATGTCTGGCACACCACCATCTGACAGCCGGCAACGGTACTGTCCCCCAGTGCCCTGAAGCTGCTCTTCCCCGTTGCTTTCTGCTTCCAAGGTCTCTGGCTGAGTAACCTCCACCTCCATCGGGGTGCAGTGCCCATTCCCGTGCTCCGGGGCTGGCTTTTCTTTGCTGTCCTTGCTGCCCGGTGTTCTGGTGATGACCCCAAACTTCCTGGTCCTTTTCCCATTCTGAGCAGCCCTGTCGCTGGGTTCTGGGCTGGGCTTGGCTTTGGGGTCACAGCTGTTGCTGTTGTTGCCGTTGGAGGGAGGAAGAGGGGCTTTGCGCTTGATGCGGCGCAACATGATCAGGTAGACAAAGCCGCCATTCCAGCACTGCTCGGCCAGGTAACTGCAAGGAAAGGGATGTGCAGGATTACTGACTACTCACCCTGTGGTGCCCGCATTCTGCCCCAGCACCACAACATGCCACGCCCCATCATGTTCATGCACCTTCTCAGGCAGCTAATTACCCAGTATGTGGATACATTAGGACACCTTGAGGCACCAGCAAATTCTCTCTTCCTTCAGCATTACAGGGAAATAATACCAGGAATAATATCGGGAATAATAACAGCCCTACCAGTCATCCACACTGATCCCACCGCAGCGTAATAGGACAACTGGTAAATGCCACCAAACCTGTTCTTCCCACCACCCAACCTCCAGACCAGGAGTAGCACGGTAACATAGAAAGGTGGAGCAAAAAAAGCAAAGCAGAGAGTAGTTACAATGGGACATTAAAATAAACAAACAATTTAAAAAATATTATAAAATCAGGCAGGCTTCATTTGCGCAGCAGCCCATGGAGCATTTGCATCTGAAATGAGCCTCTTTACTGAAACTCATCTTCTGCTTCGGCGTACGTACATGCTTCAAAGGCCTCAGGGAGAAAAAAATTCAATAAATCAGTCACTGGGGTAAGCAGGCATAGCACTTTGAAAAGCGTGGCACTAAAAGGCACCCCAGCTCCTGTAAAGGGGCCTGGAAATAAGGTGGGTTTCTTTTACAGCAAACATACTACAGTCAAAGCAAAAGCCGAGTCTCCTCAACTGTTGAAGAAGTGGCCACCAAGTTCTCACACTGAAGCGAAGTATCACCTCCCCACCCCAGGGCTTTGGACATGCCTTGCAGGAATTAACATTCCGCTTCAAGCAAATACTCAGTGACCTTACAGAAACTGCACCCATTGATGCAAAAGGGGACTCTAACTTCATGCCTCTTTTGGGAAAAGATATACCTCAACCCAAATTCTTGAAATATTTGGGTTCTGAGCCAAGGGTGTAACCAACTCAGAGTACAAACAAGCTGGAATTTGTATTTAGCAGGTCTGTATGTGCCCTTTCACACTCATTTAGGCCCCAAAAACATACTGTCTTTCTCACTAGAGAAAGCAGCAAGGATCGAATAAGCCTCTGCCGCAGCTGCAATGAACTCTTCATTAATACAGAGCAGTTGCTGAACCTGCAGTTATCAGGGAGATGAGAAACTCGGTGTGGAGTTAAACCACAGAAGATCCTAAGAGAAAACAACACAGCACTTGAGGCTGACAGAAGAGGAGTGACTCAGGCATACTCCAACAACATTTTCTTCTTCCCTGGTGCTTGTAGGCTGATTTTCCCCTTTCCTTTCTTAAAAGTTGTTTGGCCTTTAATAGAACCCGTCAAACTTATTCCTGCACAGAGGTGACTTAATGGCAAAACAGGAAAAGCGGCTATGATAACCCCTGAAGCAAACTTCTGGACAGAGGAGTAAGGAAGCACTCTCAATTAGTCAAAGTAATCTGGACCAGCCTGGCAGTGGCTGGAAATGACACGGTGTGTGTGTGTTTCTGTCTAAGGACATGAGCTAAGAGTTTCAATCCACTTCCCAAAGCTTAGATATTCCCTGCAGACAACACCAGCATTCAAATCACTTTTAATTAGGAAGACCAGGGCCCAAATGAATATGGCAACTACGTAACTTTAGAAGCAGCCCTGGAGCAACAGAGAAGGACAAGCACGCTGGCTGTGCAAAATCTCCCCAGTGAATATAAACCAGACTCCTACTCCCTGGATGGTCCACCCAGCAGTTTTCACCAGGCAAGTCTTCTCCCCCAACTCTTTTTTTGTTTTCCCTTAAACATTAAGAGCATTTAAATAACACCCTAAGACAATCTTCTGTCAAACGTCTGAACGCAGACAGCCATAGAGCGCCACCGGTTGGGAAGTCTCTGGAGCCAAGGTCAGCTGTCTGGGTGGCTCAGGGATGCACCCAGGGGTAGCAGGACCTAAAGGGTTAGCCTGAAAAAAAAATAACCAACCCAGAACTAACATGGAAGTATTTCTGATTACCAAGCTGGAAGGAAAAAAAAAATTACCTTTTAATCAACAGGAAAGGGGCAGTTTTGTTCCAGAAACAATATGGGCTGCCTGTTTTTCACATCTGTCTTTCAACTCAAATTTCAAGGCAGCCAGTAAAGTTGATTAAAATTCATGACTTTTGCTTGCAGCGATACCACTGCACTCTGATCCATCACCCATAAGCCTGATAGCACTGCTTCTCCTGGCACATGTAAACAGAAAAGCAGCTCCTCTTCCACAGTCCTGTGGCTTAGAAGGGTGCTGCCCACCCCCTTTTTATGCAGAGTCAGTTCTGCCCGACTTGTTTTCGTGCAGGTGCACATATGGTGGTTGGGCTTTTTTTAAACACCAATCTCTATCTCTGAACTAATCACTGATGTATTTTTGAGTGCCAGTAACCAAGTGCTTGCATTAATCAACTACTTGATTTAGGAACTAAGGGGAATGAGAGAGAACTTAGCGTATGTCCAAATAAAGTAATCTGAATGCAGGCAAAAATAATTTACTATTTCACCTCCACTCGTGGCACATTTATACTGTTCATCAAGTGTAAAGCTATGAAAAGGAGAGAAAGAAGGGAGGGTTTTTTTAATATTCACTGTTCACAGACCGTGAACATCCCTACAGTCTGGAGCAGGGTTACTGTGAGCTGTAATAGATGCAGCTGCACTGAAGTCAGCGGAGGCGTACTGATTTACTCCATATGTTGAGGTGGCCTGCATGCTCCAGGCGTGCAGCCTGTAGTAACTCATGGGTTTACGTCTTCTTGAGTACTTCTCAGCAGTTCAAAGAACACAGTAAGTTTCCATGAAAAAAAAAAAAGAAAGAGAAGTCTTCCATGGGTCAGCGAGCAATTGCCTTTGCATGGCAGCAAGTGACTGCATACATCAGATGATGTCACGTATTTCCAGACAGGGTAAATCCAGCTAGTACCAGTGATGCAGTAAGGGGCATCAGTATCTCAGAGTCTGTTTTGAACCAAAGACCAGACATCTTGTACTGGAAAATCAGCAATGCTATAACACCAAACTCATACAACAAGATAGGAAACTTAATATTCCAAGAATCTGTGGTCATTCCAAGAAAGGGAGATTAATCAAGGAACCTGAGCCACCTTTAAGTTCTGCTAAGTACATGCTGCCTACTTCCTTTGACGTTTCTTCCCCTGTTGAAGCAGGAAGCCAAAAAACCCTCAGGAAAGCACAGCAACCTCTCAACACTGGATGAAAGATGAGAAAAGTTGTATTAAATAAGTGAGAACCTTCAGATTTTTAATTACTTTCTATCAGTCCAGGAGCATCCCACGCCAGAAGGGAGTAACGGGATGGATTCAATAAAATGTAATTATACAGTCTCTAGACTGAATAAAACTGCAAAAGCTATACAGCACCCCAAATCCCATTTCTCAGAGGGTTTCATATGCACAATGCAGACAAGTCTTTTTTAGATTTGGTCCCTGTAGAGCACTCAGAGATTTTAGCAATCAATACACCAAACGTGTCTCAGGCGTGATTAGAGCTGATGAGTACATACGGCTCTTAGCACAGATGTGGAGAATCAGCTGCAACCTCCTTCTCTTAGTTTGAACATAGTCTCCAGCTTGGATTGAGAAGGTGCATGGAGCAAAAATGCCCCTAATGCAGCTTTGATTGATCCAAGTTTAATGAAAACTGAGACTCTAAAACTTACTTTTCCCCATTTTGGTTTGCAGGGGATGGAGTAAGATTTAGTGAAAGCCTCAGATCTTATACACCAGCTAAGAAGCCTTGGGCAGCTACTCCTAGAGCCAGTAGATGACAACACATAAATTCTACCATCACTGACTTTCAGAATGCAAGAGATTTTACTATCTGACCATACATCTGTTAGTATTAATTACTAAACCATAACATTTTACCATCAAAACACCCATCCACACTTTCTGCATTTGCCAGTCTTTGCAAGGTAGTGTCAAGTCTCCTCAGAGCAGCTTGGCGTCCCCTAATGCTGCAGTAGCATCTCTCAAGCAGGGTCTAAACCATCACTGAAACATCAGCTTGGAACCACTTCCCACTGGGATGCTCAGAAGGAAGGACCACCTGGCTGCTCCTGCTGTTTTGATCTCACCCTGGCACCAGCAGTGGTAAAACCCCAGCCCATATAAAACACCACCTTAAGCAGTGGGGCAGACTTGTTCTTCTCTATAGGAGAGAAACCATGAAGATGTTAATCCTTAAAACCAAAAGAAAACTACACTTGAAACAGATCTGGGAAGTTACTTCTTGCAAAGCTCAACCACAGGATGGAAAATGCAATTGGTGGCTTGTATCAAGGGGCATTTAATAGTCTTTTTATTATCAGAGCTACCAAGAGATGGACTCTTCCGCTTCCTTCGGAGATGACTTTGACTTACACAGCCAAATCCATTTCTCCCCTACACAGCTGAACTGATTGCTGTGATCACAAAAACTGATAAACAAGCTGAGTTTATTCCAAGTTCATCGGCACGCGTGTGAAGTGTCAGACTTGGAAATGCTATCTTGGAGTAAGCCAGTTGTTTTATCATTTATATATATATATATATATCTGTGTGCATGTATAAAGGTTTGCAGACTTGACAAGAGCATGCTGCAGCAAGCTCTCTGTCACATCCAATCTCACTTGAACAAATGCAGACAGCCACACCACACTACAGAAAAACCAAAGCAGATTCAGCAGCCATTAGAAAAGCATCTGGATCCACTTTAGGATCAGAAATATTGAAGAAGTATGTTTATTTTACACTAATAGTACTATTTAGCATGTCTCCAGAACCTTTCATCCTGATAGATCAGAAAGTGCTTTGGGAATGATACACACAGAACAGCACTGACATCTCACCAGCCAGCTCATTGTGCAGCTCACCAGGGCACAAAGAAGAAACCTCAGCTGAGACAACTGCTTTCAGAGTCCCCCCAACTCCTCCTCTGGGACCTGTAATGTCCTTAGCAGGACAGACAGACCACTAATTCTTATGCTTTTCTCTGAAAGATTCTGGCATACTAAAATGTCTTGAAACTCAATCTTCTTCAGGCTGGAAAGATGAAGGGCAGCACAAGTCCTTGCAGAACTGAGCCCCAAAGGGAATTTTAAAAGCTAAACTTAACAAACTATCTCTCCATGACACCAGCAAACTAGCTAACTTGCTTTTCAGGTAAGGCAGGGCCAATTAATGACTAACAGATAGTGACTGATGGAAGGGCACATGGCTCTTCATGAAACTCTCACCTTGCTGCCCTCACTATGCAAGAACACCCAGAGCACTGAGAACAGATTTTGGCAAGACCATGGGGTAGTTTTCACACATTGCCATGTCTTAGGGCAGGAACCAAGTCCGCCTTAGTTGCGTCCAGGCAAAGGAAAACATCAAGGTATAAAGTCTTGGGCAAACCTTGCTAGTGCCAAGCTTGCAAGAGAATTCCCCTTCTTGGGGCTGCAGGAACACCCCATAGCCAGCCCTCTTCTCTGTCCACCAGAAGGACTGAGCTCTCCAACCACAACTTATCTCAGCAGAAACCAATGGTGTTTGTAAACCTGCTGCTACTTCAACATACTCTCGTAGGCACAGAGCTAGAACACACCAGCAACAAGCTTGATCCAGCATCTCATCCCTGACAAGCCCTTTCCTGCCCCGGGCTCTGTGGGTGATGGCACATGCAAGGGACACAGTGTTCCCTGCCTCCCTTAATAAACATGAGCAAGCACAGAAAAGAGCAAAAGAAAAGTCAGCCATGGAGCAGAGAGCCTAGTAACACCCAGGGAGTGGATTCAAACAGCCCAGGGTATGCAAAAGGCTCCCAACTCCCTTTCAAGAACGAGGAGCAACCCTCATCTTCTGGCCAAGGTTAAGCAGCACCTCCCCAAGTCTCACAGAGGCTGTGGCTTTCTATGCCAGGATACCCAAATTGGTGGCTTTCTAAAAAACAAATCTCTGAATCCAGCTTTTTGCCTGTGGTATATTTTTCACTACTAAATTTATAGCAAGGAATGCAAGTAGACCTACTAAATCTTAAAGTAAAAACAAATTCAGAAGTTATATTTCCAGGTATATTTCTGTGGCCTTTTATAAGTCAGTACAAGCATGTTTGGTGCTGATTAGACCCAGTCCTCCACTGCTAGATTAAAATTGCCTGTAGCTTAGTGCATCACACTGTGCTCATTGTGGCAATGCTCAAGCTGCTTGCAGGCTGGCTGCTGGTATGTGTACAACACAACACCACAGCAACATCTTGGAGAAGCAAACAGATGGGAGCACTGCTCATCAGAGAAACCAAACCACCAAGAATTTAAGACCACCAGGAACAAAGAGCCAAGTGCTGAAGAGCCCCTGAGCAAAACCACCTCTGGTAAGGCTAAGCAAGAGGTCTCAGACAAGACCTTTTTGCCCACCATGAAATCCTGAACTTGCAGGAAAGGGAGCGGAGGGAGGATCGCTGCTGTGTTTTTGTGGGCTCACTGCTTGCGTCTTTTGCTGGAAGATAAGATTCAGCCTTATGACACAGGACCATGACTAAAGCCTGGTGAGACACCTCATTCTACCTGGTATTGATGCAATGATGCGGCTTTGAGTTTGAGAGAAATTAATTCCTTTTCTTTTGCCACGCTACAGTTTCCTTGCAGCACCTCAGGCAACTCCTTTCAGGGCCAAGATGCTTTGTCCCACAGAGTTGCTGCAAGGTCTAAGGTGGTGAAGCCTTTAAGTATTTCAGTTTCACAACCCCCTTAACCTCTGGGATCAGCCAAGACCAAACACCACCATGGCTTTCCTCCTACTCCATACCCTGCTCAGGTGCTGGCACAACCATTTGAGCAACAATGAGGGATCTGATCCAGCTTCAAATTAAGCCAGCCAAAGCAAACTGAATTCAAACACTCAGACCTCAAGATGGGGAGTTTAAGCCCAGCGCTCTGATCTGGTCACAGGAGAGCAGAGTCAGGGACAGAAGAGGAGGGCAGTAGTGGCAAAGGACAACACTTCAGTTCCCACCAGCAGCTCCCACCTATGCACAGCATGTCACAGACAGCCTCAGGTCCTGGGGCTGCAGCCCCAGGGAAGGGAGTTGCCCAAATGGTGCAGACAAAAACACTGGCTGGCTTTGGTGGAATAGCATTCATACCTTCTGCTTCTGAAACCAAAAGGATAGGCACCCTTGATGCAGATAACAAAGCCCAGCTGAATCACTTCGCCATTGCAGGTGTGGAAATAAGACAGACTAGGTCATTGTAATTATGCTGGCAGAGCACAAACCCCACGTGCCTGCCATGCATGTTATAGAGAATATATCAGAAGCATGTCCAGGGCTTTCAGAGTGTGACAAGCAGAGCAGGGACCTCCAAAACACACAGCAAATGGGTAAAAGATGTCAATGGCCACACTGAGCCCTCTCCTCCCTTCTTGGAGTCACCCTGACCCATTCATTTTGTGACATCCTCCCAGAACAAACACTTGAAGAGGATGACTTGAGGAGCTGCACAGCTCCACACCTAAGGAACACTCCAAGCTCTGACAGGCATCCTGAATCTAACAGATTACACAACTGCAGTTATCTCAAAATCCTTTGGGATTTGTTGATTTGTCAGCTGTGAACAGAGCAGTGACACTGCATTTAGAGATTTTGTACTGATGCTTTACAAAGCTTGAGTACAAAAAACATGCATCTCCCACAACAGCATCTAAAAGTCCTGAGAGACAGACATAGTGCTTGTGCGGTTTGGGTCCTAGAAACACACTAATGGGTACTAAAGAGACAAATTCTACCTTTTCCTTGGCTAGTGGCAGAGTGTACAACCAGAACTGGCCTAATCCAGTCAAACCAGCAAGGCACTGAATGTTCCAATTTGTTCGTGCAAACAGACATTTAGCTGGCTATGTGGCCATGCTCAGAAGTATCATTTCCAGTTACAAAAGTGAGCAATTTAAGATGAATAATTGCCAGTTTTAAAATTATAAACACTAGCTTTCTACATTTTCTGCAACAGGCCAAAATGATGAAGTTATAACTGACATTAGCACTCGCAATTATAATTCGATCCATGCTGTGTTACTGCTGTTCAGACGCAGTCTTTCCCACCATGATCATTTCCTGCCATTCTAAAGACACGCTCCTGAAGCTCCAGGTGTTACAAGCACAAGCTTTTTGTTTGGCAACCTGTGCTATCAATTCTTAATTCCCAATCTCTCTGTATGCACTTGCTCTCTTCTTGAGGACTTGGAGACAGGTCAAGTTTTACACCTCTTCTATGCTATTGCCAAAGAAGGCATCAATTCCTTCTCCTCTTGGCCCCAGAGGTGGACGTGCCCTCCCCTGGGGGACAGGGAATCGCTAGACAAACTCAGCTGCTTCATGCCTCTTGGTGATGCAGCCGCAACATATATGTGAATGAGTACATTCGTGTCACTAAACCCACATCCAACCACCACCACTATCAACAATGGAGAAACTCTCCTCTTAGTCCATTTTTACCAAATACTGTTTTAGAAAAAACATGCCTGCCCTCCTACGGCAAGGTTTTACTTGACTCTGAACGTAGCATGGGGCAGTTACTCTAAAGCCTTGTTACTGCAGCATGGATGGAGGGGAAAAAAACCCTGCACATGGAGGAGGATATTCACTTTGCAGGGAGCTTGGTAGCCACTGTCCCTACCAATATCCCCAGGATCAAGGGCTGCTATCAGCAGGGTCTATTGTACCAGTTCAGTACAAATCAAGAGCAGTTTTGAAGCAGATCTCATCTTCCCTGTGACTGTGCTTTGCTTTCTATGCCTGCGCAGTCTCCAAGCTCCCTCCAGGTTCTTCTCAGATGAAATTCAAGTGGTAGATGTGTGCCAGGAGCACTCTCAATGCACTTTGGTTGCTGTGCTATATGCTGCAGCTGAACGTTCATCAGCATTTGGGCCACAGGACCACACACCAGAGCTAACTCAAAGTACCCCCAAAAAAAACCATAGTGTGGAGGTCAGGTGCCAGCTCAACAGCTTCATCCTGCAGACCCCTCCCTTTTGGGCTCTGCTACTGCCTAATGTAGATATGGGGCAATTGTTCCATGCCCCTAACAAAAGTATTCTCCAATGTATTCATCTGAACGAAGCTTGAAAAGGCCAGGGCTGTCATCTATTAGGTCCATGCATGACATTCTGCTTCACAAGAGGTGCAAGGATTCAGCCAGACAAGATTTGCTTGCAGACATGCCCAGCACACACACTGGAATACAAACAGAATTCCTGTTTACTTTATGAAGAAGTTGCTGTAAGTTAGCCCTCAAAGTGTTTTCACTGCTGTTGTCAATTGCAGAGGCGCAGCTTGTTATCGTTAGTTCAGATGTTGGGCATTTTTAAAAACAATGCTTCTGAATTAGACAACAAATCACAGAAATTGTGATTTAAGAGGCACTGGAGCTTTGACATTCAAACTGAGAGACTATGTCAAAATAAGGATTTTGCTTCATTACAGATTGATTTGCAATAAGTGCTATTTGTTTGTTAATTTTCAGTCTTGGCAAAGTAGCAACCATGCTGCTCCTCCCAAAGTGTAAGACTCACTCCATACCTGAAAGCTCAAGCAAGATCACATTTGCAAAACATGAAATAAATCACCCAACTGGAAAGCACATTGGCTTCACATGAAGAAAAAAGGAAGGGGTCAAAAGCCACCCACGTTTGACAGACATGCAAGGAATATATGGCATGTAATGCCTCTCACACTTCATTCTGCATGCCCACATCTTGTCACTGTGTTTCATGCCTCACTACCTTACTTCTAGGGCTCTCCACCTTCTATCCAGGCCATTGTAGGATGACCGCTCTAAACAAGTCCTTTCTAAGCATCAAGCTCACATCCTGACCTCTTCCTCCCTGCAAATCTTTTACCTAATTCTGCCTTCAGTTTCCAGTCACATCAGGTAACAGTGACGGAAGTATTCACCTGGGAGAAACAGTTTGTACTCAAAACTGCATGGGAAGTTAAGCATGGGAGATATTCTCTATCATAATCTAATTTTTGCACAGACACATCACCCAGGTAGGGTGCCACAAAAAATTCCATGGGTGAATGTTATAACCCCCTGCCTGGCACAAAGCTTGCTGGTGGGAGGTCTGTGAGCACACAGGGGATGGACTGTGCTCCCAGCCAGTGCTGGTACAGCGGTGCAAGGCAGTGCTAGATCAGAGAAAGACTAGACAAACTCGGTTCCTTCACGCTTCTTGGTTGCAGCTGCAATGTAGTGGGCGAAATCAGTCCTTTGGGATAAAACTTCCTATTTTTCCCTAGTCAGAAATTATCACAAATGCCCAAAGAGAGGAGAAAAAACACCCACTGATTTTATTCAAGCAGCAAAGTTTCACAATGGTATTTTAAATGGAAAGAAACCCTCACCACATATATTATACATACACACATCTCTGCAATATTGTTTTGGCAAAACATGTCCTTTAGGTTTTAACATTAGTTCTAATTCCCAAAGTACCGCTTTCCACTGTGAAGTGGAGGTTTTGGATGTCTGCGAGCAACGAAAATGAGAGCCAGAAAATTTAATCAAGTCTATTTTACAGCAGGAAGTGGTGCGCTCGGTTAGAAGAGACTTATTTCCAATGCTTTTGCAAGCTTACTTGAGCTCCTGAGAGGAGCCCTATTAACAGGAAGAGGCCAGGCCTCTAATAACCCCACAACTGCTGGGGGGCAGAGAGGGAAAGAACGAATTCACAGCTCCAATTTATTTGAGGGGTCCGATTTTAGAAGCAAGGGCTATTTGCCTTCAAACGACTGCTTGATTTTGACTATTTTCCAGGATTCTTCCTAATACTGAAAACTAATTCTGTAGCTAATTCATCAGCTGCTCCCTCCTTACCAAGGAGTACCAAGGCCAGTCATACAGCGACCTCAGAGACTGTGATATGACCAAGCAGCTTACAAAGCCAGAAATTCTACTAACAGTAAAAAAATGAATCCTTAATCCTCCACTGGAGCAGGGGAAAAGTCTGAAAATTCAATCTGACAACACTATTAAAAAACCCCACCTTAATAAAGGTAAAAAAGAGCCCTAACTCAGACACACAAACGTGCCCAGATACATGCTACTTTTTTGTGACCTTAGGACAGATTTCGGGCTGCAGGAGGCCTAAGGAAGAAGGGGAAAGGGTTGAATTTTCCACAGGTGTGTTCACAGTAGCAAGGTCCTCAATGTTCCCCAAATGATGCCATTACCCATTGCCACGCTCACTGAGGGCTCCAGACCAAGCCAACCTCCCTTCAGCCCCCTGGTCCTGCCAGCCAGGCCTTCGTTTCACTCACAGCCACCCTCGCAAAGGGTATTTTTGTCTTTTGAGGACTGTTGCCTGTGGGGACAGGAGGTTTATTTAACATCCCTACTTTGCTCTTGGCCATGACGACAGGCTGTGCCTACAGTAAATCCCAGGGATGAACTGCTTTCGGCTCTAACTATGGGCTTGCTGAACTGTGCTTCCTCTGCATGCTGCGACAGGTTTCAAACTATAATAACCCAGCACAAAGCACAGCCTCTCTTGCTCAACACTTTCCATCAGTCACACCGAATCCTTCCTCTCCCACTGCCTAAATACATCTTTGATATTCCTGACATTTGGCAGAATAAAGGACTCGCCCTCTCTAAAAATAGCAAACCATGCCCATACTCATTCAGTTTTACAGTTCTCCATAAGCACAAACATTTCCCATCCGAGCTCCTGGGCTGGGATTACAGGGCTGGCGTTATTTTTGCCCAGGCAAGTGCATTGCTTTGCATCCAAATGCTTCACTCAAGGACACTCAGGATGCCCGGGCAGATGCAGATCACCAGCAAAACAAGGGCAACTACCAACACGCTGAGGCTGGCAACCAACCCAGGCAGAGAAAATCCTCCCCACCTGGGTGACAACCATCCACAGGGTGATGCCCCCACCAACATCACATGCCCCCAAAATCCATCACTCAAGTAAATTTAGGAACTACAGCTAGAACAGTGCAACAGAACAGTCTGCAAAGGCAGGAGCTGGGCAATGCCAGATATACATGCGCCTGTCTGTAGTACGTTCGCCTCTTTCCTTTGATGCTCACAGTATAAAACCAGCTTCTAATTACATCCTCACTTTCTGTTTTTACCACAGAGAGGCCAAAAGGGAGAAGAATTAACAAACACATGGCAGCAACAATAAACATTTCTTAACTTTCACTCAGTTTTGCAACACAAACAAGACAGACATGTCTTCCTCAGAGGGCCAATGGATTAGTGCTTGAATATGATTTCAACTTCCCAACAAACACACTGCACACTGTGATTTTCTGGATTTAACACAGGTTTTGCAGCCTGCAGCAACCACTCTGCCAGCTACAAAAAATATGAGCACCCCTCTGGCAAGCCACAACAGGGGCTGCAATCCCAGACACTGCCTTGGGTGGGCAGATCAGCCCCCAGCAGCATCCCCAAAAGCAAACATTTTAACAGTGAGGAGAATGAATGGGACTCTGCCTTCTGCATCTATGCACATAACTGGCTTTTTCCAGCAGCAAATCACCCCCCTCAAGCCAAATTCATCAGGCTTTGGCCCAAGCTGCAGCTTCATTAGATGTTGCCAAATGTTAACACAGGTGCACTCCAACCTAGGACATGGCAGCAGAGTTAAAAATATATACCTTTTTTAATTAAAAAAAAAATAATAAAATAGAGACTGTAAGCTGTTACTGCCCATCAGTCATGTCAGGATACCACCCCACAATTTTTCTTCCTAAGGGTGTCCCTGAGACCCCTCACACCTCCCTCACACTGTGACAACAAGAGGGGCTATTCATTGCTTTTTTCTCCTTGTAGGCTCAGAAGAAGCTTCAAACAGCCCTCTCCCAGCCTCCAAGCAAGGACTGATGATGCCACTCACGAGGTGACTGTGGGTACCCCAGCCCAGTGACAGGGCTGAATCTACTAACACAGAAGCACAAACATAGGAGCACTCTCCTACCAAGGTCCTGCATGAGATACACGCTAGGAAAGGATACCACCCCATCACACATTATTGCAGACCCCACTGGGGTTGCTGTCCTGCTCACAGTAAATGCTCGGTGCTGCAGCCCCAGGGGCTCTGCAGGTGAAAATAATCCTGGGAGCATACAGAGCATATGCCCCATGGAAGAGAATTAACTCTACCTGGCCCTGCACTGTGGCTGTAGTTCCCAATACATCACACAATCTCAGTTTCACAGAGCAACACAAAATACTGAACCACTGTCCTCCCCCCCCCCCCCCCCGTTTTTATTTTTAGGATCCACCCAGAAATCTCCAGCTCTGGCATCAGACAGGCCAGGACCACGTCACAAGAAATCCCCTGTAAGCCTTTTGATGACTTTCACCTATTATTCACTTACCGCAAATCCTTGCCATTAACAAACTGCACTAAGGGAATCCGAACTTTCAAAGCCACAAATCTCCTAATAACTATGGCCGCTTTATACATGCTTCAGGATTAGCCATGTCATCTGTTAGAAACTCAAAGCTGCTCTTCATTATTGGATTGAACCTGCCTGCAAACAGAGGAGAGACGGATAATACTGCCACTGATTTCAATGGTGCAGGAGCATTTACTACACCACATCCTCCTCCCGGACACATCAATCCCAGTGGCACAAATTTATGCTGTGCTACTGTGCCAAAGACCGAGAAACCCCCCTCAAGTGCACTAACACCAATACTAGCAGGCAGTGTTGGAGCAAACTTGACTGCAAGCATGCTTGGGCTTCACACTGGCTCCTAGCATGCAAACCAAAGGCAGTTTTACAACTATCAGCTCTGTGAATTAAGCGTGCCTTTTGTTGCTTTGAAAAATAAGAGCTTATTTAGTCAGTACATCAGCTCTTCAAAGAGCCTTCAAACTAATTAGCCACACTGAGTTACTATTAAAATACAGAGCTTACATGCAATACTCTTGACAATACCAGAGCTGGTGCTTTGGTACCAAAGCTATAGAATTAGCGCAAACTTCATCAGACGCATTTTCCTATATGCTCCAAATTATATTTCAGACTGAATATTTTCCTTCCCTTTGGTGGATGTGGGAATTCACTTAATTCACTTGTAAGTTCAAAGCAATAATAATTTTTTGTCCATGTGCCGATCAAGAGTTTGAATATTCAACAGTGAGAGACAGGGAGAAGGGATGGAAGACAGACAAACAAGAGAAGGCACTGAAAACAGAAAAGCGCTGCAGTAGAAGAAGATTATATATATTTATATAAATTGATTCTATGGTTTCTAACACTCTTAGTCACTGCTCCTTAAAGAAATGGAAAGAGAAAAAAAAGTAGGCCCCCAAAACAGTACATGAAGCATTGATAAATACATGCTGTCAAAGCAGAATTTTATCTTCTTCCAAATGTGTGTCTATATCTGAGCAGAAAAAGAGAGAACTGAACAGGTACACCTGACTTGCCTTTCGAGATCTATCAAAGACCTGCCAAAACCAGTAGAAAGGTATATACAGAATGAAAGACAAAAAAACATTATTAGTAGAGACCAGATCAAGACCATTACTATGTGAACCAGGTGAGATATACCTCTTCCTGTTCCCAGCCCTGCTAGATGGTTATGTACAGGTATTAGAGTGTCGGTGCCTAAACAATCTGTATCTTTAAAAGAGAGCAAATAATTGATTTTTTTTTGTCTTCAAAAAGAAGGTAATGGTTGGACTTGATCTTAAAGGTCTTTTCCAGCCTAGTTGATTCTATGATTCTGAAGTTAAGATAATAAAGAAAGTAAAACAAATACTTGCTGTACTACTGATGAGCCATACAGCTGCTCCAAATCAACTTTTACAGGACAGGGTGGAGAGAGCTTGCCTAATTTAATGCAAAGGGCACACCAGCCAGAGGCAAACCCTCCCTTGTAGATGCAGATAGGCTGTCAAGCAAAACAAAGTTAACAAACTCCCACAAGACATGCAAAGCCTGGAGAAGCAGACGGCAAGACTCAAAAAACCTTAATTCCAAGAGTTTCTGCCCATCTCTGCTTCTTACGGCGTGGGTTTATTTGGCAGATAAGCCTTTGCTACTTACAAAAAGAAATAAAAAATAATCAAAGGCAACAGCAACATAGGAAAAGAAATTTCCTTTCCCCATTTGACTTTCATTCATCTGCTTTACGGGCAGGTTTACTTACAGTGGAGACCAGCAGGCATGCATCTGAGCGCCCAGTGCCGCTCCCACTCCCTTCAAACCCGCTCCCTCTTCCTCTTCTCCTCCTCCATCGCCTGCCCCACCCACAACACTCCAGCTCTTCAGATCACTTTCCTCCCCGAGGGAATTGCCATCTCCTGCTGCAAAGGTGTTAGAAATCACATTTCTGAACTTCAGAGCAGAACCTGGCAGTGGTTGCAGGAAAAGAGATGCAAGTCCTGACAGAGGGGAGAAACTAAATATTCCCATTACAAATCATTACAGCCACTTCATTATTAGCTTATAACATGTCACATAGCTAATTTCCTTCCCCTCCCCTTGCTAAACTTTAACTGACAGCATTGATTAGACTTGTATGTTCTCACATAAGACTGAGTTCAATTAAATGAAACAACCAACAAGATAGCAGGTATTGAATGCCTGCTTAAAAATAACAAGTAGCAACACGCACAGGCAGCCAGCATAACCTGAAAGGAGGATGCTCCATAGCATATTTTGTAACTGCTATCTGCATGGAAAAAGCCAGCAACAGTCACTAGCAACTCTCTGCAAGTAGCAGAACAGCAGCAGAGCACAACTACTACTGAATCTTATTTCATCTGCTGGATCAGTTTAATCTGAGCGGCATCCACATAAATCCAGAGGGGCTATATTAAAAACCAGTGCAGTGACTCATCCCATGGAGAGAAACATAAATTTGATCTCTGGGCATCTATATGTTCCTTAAGAAGGCCTTTTGTTTAGTGACAAGAATTCCTTTGTTGGATAAGCAGGGGGCTGGATCACATCCCTGTGGCAAGACATTTCTGCTCCTCTAGCAACACAGAAGGGCATTAGCCCACATGCAATGCCAGAGAAATACAAGCTGCATATGTGTATGCCAAGCAACTCTGCCATGGGCACTTCAATGTAGCGCTATTGTCAATCTTTCCAAACAGCCATTGAAACCCTACAGCAGCCCTAAGGCTGTCCTAGTTCACCCAAATCTCCAGCAGCAGAACCTTGACAACCCCTCACCCTCCCCAGAAATCAACAGGCACTTTGCCATCTGCCCTGCAAGAATGGGGTTTCCTTCCTGGAGCGCAGTGATGGCTCAGAGCCACAGCTGCTCCATCACAGCCCTTCAGAAGGCTTTGCCAAGAAGAGCACGGATCTTTCTCAGACACGTGCTGCGATTCACCAGGGGGCACAAGACTGTCCTTGCTGCCAGCCAGAACAGAACCCTCAACCTCAACACCCATCACAGCAACAACTGCCCCAGGGACTTCCAGCTTCCACTTAATTCTTACTATATTCCCCATCAAAAAAATTAAGGCAATTTGGCATAACACAACTTTCTTGAAGACAGAAATAACCCCCTATCCCCAACCCTTAAGCAAATCCGTGGCTCCTATTTGCTGGCATTTATTCAGATGAGAAGTATCAAAACACATGGTCTCAGTTTGCTGTGCTCATGGAAGTCACATGCAGCAGATAATCTCAACAAATCACTGCAGAGTACAATAATAACAGACACTTCAGCAGCTGCATGC
This sequence comes from Psilopsiagon aurifrons, assembly GCA_025447955.1. Lineage (NCBI taxonomy): Eukaryota > Metazoa > Chordata > Aves > Psittaciformes > Psittacidae > Psilopsiagon > Psilopsiagon aurifrons. Next base: position 25,085 of record JAOEHY010042824.1, on the reverse strand, counting down.
ACCCCAGAAACAAAAGACCCACATTCATCTTAATCACCATTGTGCCCTGTTTCCATGACAATGATCCTCTCCCCTATCCCCCCCCCCCAATACATTAGAACCAAAGTATTAAAAACAGAACCAGAAAAATACCAAAACCACAGGACAGGCACCTGTTGATCCTCTCGTTTTTATTTGGTGCTATCTTGATGCCAAGGCACTATAAACAGCTTCATCTGTTATATGCAAAACCTTAAAATTAGCCTGTTACAGCCTTTCGCTCTGAAATATGGTAGCACTTACTCTCCCATGGACAATTTTTCTTTGGCTGGGTTATTTGATCTCACACCAGTCAAATATAGAAACATACACACATACAGATACAATGCGTAAACTCTCCTCATATGGATGCCATACAAGTACCATATGTTTTATGCATCAGACTCGGATGAAGTCATCAACATGACTGAGATACTACAGTGCCCAAGCATATGTAACATATATTAGAAGCAAACACTATGTAATATTAATGGACAAAATTCTGCAGCATGGTGGGGAACTGTTTTTGGTTACCTATCAGTTTGGATGCCAGATTTAAGTCTGGGGTCTTGGAGATGCTAGCAGAATAGCTGTTAAATCTAAGATACTAGAGGATGTAAGACTTGGCATTTAATTCAGGACAACAATATAGACATTAATAAAAGTTACGGGATAGTTAAAAATCTAACAAAATGGTTATCAAACATCCAAAGTTGGATTAAATTGTACCTTAGTGGATTTTGCACCTATCCTTTACGTACATAAAACACGTATCTTCCATGCAGTAAAACGTGAAGCCTTTTATCACCTCGATGGGACCGACCCAGTGCCTGATTTGCCATTTCATCATGTTGTTTGCAAACTCATGCTCCATTTGACCAAGCAGAATCACACCAATAATGCAGTTACTGCATTTTTCATGCAAGACACTACATGTTCCTGAAAACAGAGCTGGCCTAAGCTGCCTGTGTTACCAGAATGCAAGAGGGGACAAGGGGCAGCATTTTCCTCACAAAGCCCTCCTTGTAGTGACTCTGACTAAAGCCCCTTACTTTGGGGAAGTTTTTGGCAAGGACCCTATAGAAATGAACTGGCAAGCAGAGAAAGATGTTGTCAGCACTCCACATGTTCCTGCCCCTTGAAAATCTTAATGTGTCTTTCAGCTTAGTTATGCTTCCTCTCCAAATTTTTTGTTCACAACCGCCTCTAGCATTTTCACTTTTTTTTGCAAGGGAAAAGAGACACAAGTTATTCTTTCCTTCTCTATTTCTCCTAAATATGTAAGCAGACAACAGAGAAGCTGTGCAGCTCCTTGTGCAAGTGGGGATAGCACAAAGCCAAAGCATGAAGCCAACCATTTGATCAATACTCTTTGATTTAATTAGCTTTGGACCACGCTCAAAGCTGATGCCTTAGAACAGTTGCCACAGGCAAAATAAAGTTTGCAACAGGGATTACTTTCACCACCTGAGAAATAAAGAAGACACAGACCCTGCAGGGACTGAGGATGAATTTGCCACCTACAGAGACTTGCCTTCAGCAAAGCAACAGTAGGCTGACTTACCTAATAGGTGACTTCCTATAACGAATATAGTTACCACACCAAACCTACTGATATATTTTACTCCATTTCATGTTTCATTTGACGCTGTCACAGTTTCAACTTTGTTAATACATTATTCTCACTTTCCCTCTGTAAACTAAAGCCAGCTCTTTGGAAAGGAAGTCGGAGATGGGGCCTCAGCTCTACTGCTCAGTAGCCACCAGCATAAACTTCCAGCTGGCTCTGAAATGGGCCACAAAAGCCATTTACTGCACATAAAAACTTGTCACCTCCCTGGTTTATGAAATTTTCTCTAAAAATCAAGACCTCTGAGCATATATATGAAACAAAGCTGTTAACAGAACATGCCAATATCTCACTAATAGCTACCATATTTTAAGGTCTATTTACCCTAGCCAATATATATATATTAATCCTAATGTATTCGATCTGGACCAGAAGCTAAAAGCCAGGACATGAAGCTTGAAGTAGCAGTCTGGCTTGAAGTCCAAACGCAGCAGTTGAAACTCATATATAACCATCAATACTCAAGCTTAATGAAGGGAGGGCAGACTGATAAACTTACTGACTAAAATTACTCAGTTTACTAATTTCTTTAGTAAATTTACTGACTCTGTCACAAAGTATTTCAAAAGGAGGTCCTTAGCCTATAGAAATGATGAGTGCAATTGAACACTTGCTCTCCTATCATCAGTGATTCCTCCAGGAGCGGTCAGCTACTACTGCAGACTCATACTCGTATTCCAGACCCTGCAATTCATCCCCACATGAGTGCTGAAGCCTGCAACAGAAACTCAGTGTAAGTCAGGAGCCAGCAAAGGTCTCCCCTCTCATCCCACTGTACCCTGTTACACACTGTTCAAAGTCAGCTATCACATTTTTGGCACCTACATCACAGAGGTTTCTCACTGCTGGTCAAAAATATGCATGACAAATAGCACTTAATGAGTTCAATGTGAAATAAATTAATCCAAATCACAACCTCACAGTACTGGCAGTGAATTAATCTCTTAGCAAAGCAGCGCAAGGAGGATACAGCTCGAAAACCAGAGCCTCTTTGGGCACTTGCTCCTGAGTCCTCCATTGCAGACACGGAGGGCAATCCCAGCTCCACTCTGCAGCAGCCAGGACACTGCACAACCTGCATCCTGAAATTCAGCTCTACTTTGAGCTTTGACACCATCTGTGGAGCACCAGGAGCAGGACACATAGCTCCCAGCACCCAAGGCTGCTCTTTGGTCCCCTAACAGTGCCTTGCAGATTGCAAGTATGGCACTGTGAAGAGCTCTGGTCTCAATAATCCACTGCAGAGGTGGGATACAAAAAAATGTGGGGGCAACTGCAGCTCCACTGAAGTCCTGACCACCTGTTCTGCTCCCAAGGGATAAATGGGAAAAGTCCCCGGATTCTGCATGCTACATGGAGTATCACTGGAATTATCTGCTCAGAATTCTTCCATGTGAGGGTGCTGAGGCACTGGCACAGGTTGCCCACAGAAACTGTGGCTGCCCTATCCCTGGCAGTGTTCAAGTCCTGGTTGGATAGGGTTGGGAGCAACTCGCTCTAGTGGAAGGTGTCCCTGCCTGTGGCAGGGGGGTGGGAACTGGATGAGCTTTAACATCTCTTCCAACCCAAACAAGTCTGTGATTCTATGGTCTCCAGATCACTTGACCAGGGCTGATGTAGTTAGGCTGTGGATCATCCTGCCCCTGCCCTTACCAAAACCAGTATCAACAGCAGGAGAACTCTGCAAAGCAGCCAACATTAACTGCAGCCAAGAGACCCACCACGGCCACTGCTACCGAAACCTGCCTGTACAAGAGTGGACCAGGAAAGAATCAGTCACCTTTTATTTTCAGGCTCACACATCAACTTTACTTCCAAGCAGATGGTAAGGTCAAACTATGACTAGGCAAAAGGCAGTTAGAGGAAAGAAAAAAAAGAATTAATAAAAACAATACCCGATTCATACAGTGAGAAATGTGACCATCTGGGGGAGGGAAATCACAGCCAACCTCTAAAGTCCAGAGAATGTGGGAAAACCCAACTATTTCAAACTTGCCTAGCACATAAGAATTGCTTTTGTCTGCTTTAAAAGCAGTACTGCTTTCACCACCAACGTGACCAGCAGTTACACAAGGGGAAATCTCAACAACAAAATGCTGAACTATGCCATGCCAAAGGGCTGCTATCCCACGCCAGCGATATTGAGAGCTGGACTGTGCTGCCCATTCGCATACAAAGCCACATCCATGAGATAATAGCACTCATTAAAACCCATGTAAATCTTTTTAGTGAGATTTCTCATCTGGGATCCTACCCAATCCATCCCTTAAGTCAGGCTTTAACCAGCTGCACAGTTTGTTGGCATACTATCATTTTAGTATTATAACCCTTTAAACTCTCCTCCTGAGCATGCTTGCGGCACCCTCCTCTACCCTGACTCTCAGGCAAAGCGGCACTGATCCTACATTCTTGCTCCATACGCATACACAACATCAAAACCCTTAGGTATAAGGTATCTTACCTGTGTGGGAATCAGCAGAAACTGCCCTCAGCTCATCTGTTGAGGATTTTTCATGTGTCTGTTTTCACTTGGCCTCTTCACAGCCTTGGCCAAGAAAGCTGCCTGACCATAGCAGCTGGGCAAGATGAGTCAGGGCACATGAATGTCTTTTAACCTCTTTCCACCTGCGTGCAGGGAGTATTGGCTGCTTGGCTGAATGCAGCTGGGACCAGCTCTCCCCCATGGAGGGAAAACTCAGGCATTCCCAGCAAGGTCAAACCTTCCCAATTCTCAGCACCCTTCTGCAGGATTAAGGAAAAAAAACCCCAACAAACAAGCCAAAACAAACCCAAACAGAACAAAACACAAAAACAAGGGAAAAGAAAAAGGAAGAAGACTGAAAAAGCCCAAAGACTTTCCAAGTGACTGACAAAGAAATACAGCCATCATAGCACAAAGCGTGTTGTGATAGCATGGCACATAATATGATATAAATCGAGCGCACACCAAAGCTTCAGATGGCTTTACACTTTGCAGAGCCCAAAACTTTTGAGTTCAATAAAATAATAAGCACCCTGACATTAATGCAGTCATCAGCGCTAAATAAAGCCAAGCACAGTTGTGTTCCTTTGATCAGCTTTTTCATAAAGGCAGTAGAAATAGTATTGCTGCTTTTCGAGATCTTAAGAGGCTTTTACATTTGGAAAGCGTTATAGGGACACACCAGGAAAATAAGCAGTATTTTATTTCTTTTTCCTCAGGGCTTTTTTTTTCCCCTCTTGTTTTTCAAACCATAGAGAGAGAAGTTAAACAATCGATTCTCAAAGATCCAAACAATGTGTTTACATAAGGGTTTATAAATTGAAAAAGTTACTCCACATTCAGATATTCTGCACTCCTGCCAAATGTCTCAGCAGACTAATGTCCTTGGAGATAGACTCGCACTACAGTGTTTCTGTCCAAAACATTTGAATTTTAAAAGCCAAATACAAAGAAAAAAGCCCCACAGCTGGCTGCACAGCCGTGATCTCTGGCCTGAAGCAAAGCACAGGGTTTGGGTTTGCTTGGGTCAATGCTGCTGCTCCCGTGCCAGCGGCATGAAGACAGATATTGACTGAACTGCTCCTATATCCTCAAGGACTTTGGCAACCTCCATTGTTCATGTGAACTCAGAGAGCATCTTGCAAGTGCTGCAGATGTTGGCCATGCAGGTCTCCCACACTGCATGGTCCCCAGCTGAGCGCAGCCTACACACACTCCCAGTGATTCCAACTTCCTCACAAATACCAACCCCTGGTGATGCTGGCTGGCTTAGGTCCTTGAGCCATGCTGCTTTCTTTCCACACAGCCTTTCCACAGGTTTTCACAATTCCCAGTAATTCAGTTAGCATTGGGAGGAAAATACAGCAAAGCACCAACCTCTATTTCTGCATCTCAAAGCTAGATGTGCTGTGTGTGTGTTTTGACACCAAGGGTTATCGCTCAGCATAGCATATGCTGTGCAGCAGTCTGACCCAGCTTTATCTCATTAAACCCATTTCTGCTAATTAGTGAAAAAACATTTCCTTCTGTAACAATTGATAAGTACAGCCATTACCTTTCCAGTTCACAATGCTCTACAGGCACCCTTAAATCCTTATGTCCCAAGGCATACGCACTCCTGAAATAAGCTGTTTTCACAGAGGTGGCATGTTAAAATCCTACCACAAATGCAAAACAAGTTTAATCACAAAATGAAGATGTTTTGCAGTTACCATGAATACATACACCAACCCTTATCATGGAGTAATGGAGACTGTGACACTACTTTGAGTTTTGATCCAACTCAAACACAGGCTACTCACCCAGGGAGACTCAAAGAAACGTAACAGTGAAAAACCTTCAGATGCTTCAATACCACTGATTTTTAGAAAGCCAAGCCCCAACTGATCCTGGGTGAATCATACAAAACGACAAGGAAACAAATCTGGACTTGCCTGTCTCACCTGGGCGCCCTGCTACTTGGCTAACACCTTGCAGCACACCAAGCACAAGAGCACAGGAAGGGTCTGAAATGAACATCCAAGTCCCTTCCCAACCCGAAGGATTGCATTGGCAAACATGGAGAACAGGATGTTACTTCCCCTTTCTTCAAATGCCTCCAACTTTTCATATTCTCCATCTCATTTTCTCACTTCCACACCCCAGTTATGAGTTCCTTGTCCCCAGCACCCACCTCAAGACAGCCTAGCCTCCCCTCCAGCTGCAAAAAATACATCCAAGCCTCAACACGGATATGAGGAGAATCTTTTCCGTTTAAAGCATGAGGGGCTAAAACACAGTTAATGACAAAAAGATAAGTGAAATCAACCCACAGAGTGCATATAAACTCTCTGATCTCAAACTGAGCTTAGAGTAGGCTATACTGCTGTAGAGGATGCCAGAAGCAGCCCCACACACAGCAACTCGACCATCAGCTCAGCTGAGAAAGTATCTCTCAGAAGCAAACTTTCAGGGATGCACAGCCTAGAGAGTTGCCTACCATGCCTTTCAGGAGCTCACCTCACCCCATACTTGTGGGGAACCTTTCACATCTCCCAAGACCTTCACTTCTATCAGAGAGTGGCTTTTCTATTGTCAGTCCTTTAATGATGCTTTTTTTTTCCATATTATTTTTTTACAAAACCTTGATAATCCTCTGCTTTTCTATCTGAGTGGAAACCACTATATGACAGCTTTAAACTTTTACTTCTTTAAATCCAGTACTCTCTTCTCAGCTATAATCTTCCTATTGGAAAGATTGTTTTGCAAGTCCCTGCCTCTAGGCAGCAACATCACAGCAGTGATTACAGACCCCAAAATCCATTTAAACACCCTCATCTATTAACTCAATGGCTATGGCTTTAATTGGATGACAATAACAACAAGAAAATTAGGTGACAATTTGCAGTTATAAACTGCTCCCAATCCATGCCATTCCCAAGTTCAGCCTGCTTCATCTGCTGCTCCAGATTCCTTTGAACTCAGGGGATGGCACATCTGAAAGCACCAAAGTGACTTTGACATCACTGGCCCATTTTCAAACTCTCCCAGGCACAGGCTCCTGAGACATTTTGGACTTTTGATCATCCTCTGGCTCAAACTGGCATTTTCTCCTCCCTCCAATTTTACCCATGACTGCAAACGTTTAGCAACTACAAGGACGCACTGAAATTCTCGCATTTTCTTTGTAGGATGACATGAACAGTGCCTGTGCAACTAAACCGGTGGAATTTCAGCTCTGCAAATTAGAATTTTATCTCCAATTCTGCAGAATAAGAACTCAAGAATTTACCTGTGGAGGAGTAAAAAGAGAGCAAGTTACTAATGCCTGAATCATAGAAAAGTCAGATTAGCTTTCTTCTTGACAAGAACCACGGAAGGGTAATTCACTGACAATGTAGTTAACACAATTCTGCAACAGATGAAAAATTATCTCCCCTCCCCCCCTTTATAAAAACTGCAATGAAGTCAGAGGAACTACCACCATCCAGAACAAATCAATGACACACCCTGAAATCAGGCAGCTCCAAGAGCACAGCTTTGGTCAGCCTGCTGCAGACATAGGGGAAGGCTGCAAAGTTCAGCTCACGATCCCATTAGTCCCAGCTATGCCTTGAGCCTGCCTTTCTCTTGCAAAACACAGGGTGGAAAAAAGCCCCTGTGGAATTCCATGTCTTCAACCTCCTCCACAGTCCAGTCCAGTCCCAGATATTTTCATTTCCATAACCAAAATAATCTTCCATCACTTCAGCGTCATTCTAGGCAGCACCTGGTACAGCTGAGCTGAGCAACTGCAGTGGCACATGTACAAGAAAAGGCTTTCTCATGGGCCTTTCTCCCTGCATCCTTGAGTAGCCAGGCATCAGGGCTTCCCATGGCTGGAGGGCCATAGTTTCTCCAAGCTGTACCCCCAACCTGCAAAACACCTGAAATCACCATAGGTAAGGAGCAAACACTAATTCCCAGTGTGTAATCCCTTCAAGCTACAGCTTTGCAAAGATTTATACATATATACATATATATTTTTTTTTAGATAATGATTCACAGTTTGGTTTTTCCTCACAGGAAACAGTTAATAAGTGGAGGGAGAAGATAGCATTCCTTTAAAAAAAAAAAAAAAAAAAACAAAAAAACCCCAAAAAAAATCTGGAAAGGAAAAGCATGAGATACCGACACAATCGTTTGAAAGCTCTCTCCCAAAACACATAGCACAGGAGCCAACTCTCACTTTAACAGACTGCCCATTTGGAACAACATACTAAACACTGGAGGATTATTTGGCTTTCTTATGTGTATTTCTCTTCTTGCTCTAAACTCTCATTTTGTTTCCTTTGGTAGACAAGAAGTCTCACTTTGCACTGCTTACCTGACCTCAATCTTAACTACATAGCAGACAGCTGCATCCCTTGTTGAATCTCTTCGGGATGTCCCAGCAGCAAGTACCAGCACCACTCCCTCCCCACACACACCCCTGTAATTCATTGTACTAATTAATAATTTGTCTTCAGAACAGTTATCAGTGAGACCTAATGAACATATACAAACCTCGTATGTTACAGCCATTGTCACAATGATGTGGCAAAAGGGCTCCTGATCATACAAATGGGAGCGGGGAACGCTATGATAGAGAGATCTCCGATACACCTACGCTGCAGGCCGAAGTGTCCAAGCTGGCTTTGTACACTCAAACCATAAGTATATGGACTTGCCCACAGCATAATTTACCCTGCTCTTCAAGCAATGGTTTAGCAAGAAAGTAAATTTAATGCCATGAAGTGGGGTTAAAATCGTCCCAATCACACGATGCAAAGGGGGAAGCAATTGCAGCTCTTGCCAGGCTAACATATCCCACCCATAAATAAATAAATGAGCTGAAGAGCTAGCTACATACAAAGAGACATAAGGCCATGATGTCAAGTATCATCTGCCCTTGTGCATATGGTATTAAGTACACCTTTATGTCTTTATGTACAATGTAATTTATGTACAATGTAAATTATGTATACTGGCTAGTCTAACAAACGTCCATGCTGGATCCGCATCAAATTGGAAGTGCAAGGCGATCCAGGATAACCTGCACCCAGTATTACCGGATCATCACCACCTGGCCACAGACAGATCTCCCACAGCCTTAATGTGAGGAATCGCATTTATTGAAGCATTTTCACAGGACAAACAACAGTAACTCCAGATGAGGTCTCAAGATGCTCCAGGAATAGCACCTAACAATCCAATCCAGGACACTAAACCATCGCTACTCAAAAATGTGCTCTCCTGACGGCACTGTCTTATCCATATAGACATAGAAAAATCCCACCATCACTTATTCATGGCCCCAGTTTGACCTGAGCAGAGAGCTCAAGTAAGAACTAAGGAATTTGAGTCTTCATTTTCAAGTGTTAGAAAGCAATCCAAATATTGCATGGGGTTTTTTGCACATCTCAGGTTAAGCAGTCTCTTGTGTACAGCTTTGCCCACTCACAGAGCAAATTCAGCTGAAAATTAAACCAGTGAAGACCTAATGAATCTAATTCCTAAAGCAACTTCCATAAAGAGATGCTACAGGTAAGGAGAAGGAAACAGTTCACTTCTCCCCATTTCTGTGTCAGAGTTCAAGGTGAACTTTCAAATGAGAAGAGACATCTGCAATTTCTTTACCCATGAAGTGAAGCATTATTTGTAGTGCCTTCAGTTTTTGTTTGGTATGCCAAAGTTATCAAGCATCACCATGCAAAGTGCCACAGGGCTGCGCATTCTTCAGCTCTGCTCCTTGTCACCTCATTCCCTATGTGACACTCAGCAACTGCAAAACATCCTTGAGGTAAGACTGATTTAAAAGCTCCCACCATCAAACAAAGGATCTGAAATGAATACAGAAGGGAGGAAGCGATTAGTATTGCTGAAGAGGTGTTGCCATTTCACACCTGAAACCTCCAGCTTTTTATTTGATTGTCAAATTGGGTCTAGGCAGCTTCAGTCAAAACATCTTTGTGCTTGTACTCTAAATATCAGGCGCACATAACTAAATCTAACACTTAAGAAAGCCCTCCCTACACTTTAAGCTAGAAGTATAATCACAGTGCATCTGGCATTTAAATAAAATAACCATTAGCACAGGAAACACCCAGCATAAAAGTACCAGGTCATGAAAAAAGATATGAACACAGAGAAGCAGCATGGGATTGGATTTAATACCATGTTTACTAGAGAACCGCTGTGTTGAGAAACACAAAGAACTTCCTCTGGCAGGCCAAGCTCAGTTACAGGATTAAAAAATGTAGGCTGTGACTAAAAAGGAAGATTTAATTATCTGTCTTAATTGGACAAGGAGGAAAACCAGCTTCAGCTTCAAGAAGGCAGCAGACTACTTTATCAACAGCTAGGACACCTACAGACCTGTTAAGTGCTGAAGGGTTTCTCATATTTCCCATTAAATCACACAGGTATCTACTGATTAAATACAGCAATGGAAATGGGCACTGGATTTTAAAAGTAGAAACATGTTGCTTGAGATGAATTGGATTAAATTATACAAGGTCTACAGATTAGCATGAATTAGCCTCTACTGTCAGCAAGTCCTGGCAACACTCCGACCCACCGTCAGCGAACAGCCCCATAAAACTTCAAGTCACGTTCACAATTATTAACCAAATCACATATAGAACTGGCATCAGCAGACAAACTAATCATCCAAAAACTACCCTCCTTAAAGCCAGCATTATGCCCAACCCTACCACTGACTTACAAAATGCCCTGCAGCAGGTCACTTGATGGTTTTGTGCCTCAATAAAATAAGTATAATAACTTCTTGCCTTTATACTAATTGCCACTTAAGATCTATAGATGAGAAACAGTATGGAAGTGATTAGTAATAAATCACATCGTGATATTCACAGGCCAAAATTCCCTTTGCTCATCCCTCAGCAGTGAATAAGAGCACTTTCCTCTTAAGTTTAATTCAATTTCTTGTGGCTATTTTCACAACAGCCACACTTACTTTCACAGTAATGTAGGGTTTCCATGATGTCATTCTCACCAGTGCACACACTTCAAATAAGCATACACCTTGGAATGTGTGTGATGGGACATGCATGCCCCACACAGAAGTGGGCATCCCAATGGCCCCAGAGCTATGAGTTGATGAGAAACAAACAAGTAATTTGCCAACAAACTATGCTCATCTTTCATCCCTTCTTAATCCAGACATTAAACAGGATTACCTAAGGCTTGACGCTTCCCTGTGCTTCACACAGGTCACGAGCATTACCCCTGTTGTGCCATGGAGAAACCCGAGATGGGATTACCATACTACCAAAGGCCATAGAGCAAAAAACCTCGGCAGAGCTGAAGCAGAAGAAGGATTAGGACAGCCTCAGTCAGCGCCACCATGGTGCTGTGCCTATATGCTTTTACATTCCCAACTGCATTCCAGGATGAGAGTGCATGCAGCCACTCCATCAGCAAATAAGGGAAGTGATGCAATTAAAAATTACAGCCTCCCCAGGGATGTTGGAGAGACCCCATCCCTGGAGGTTTTCAAGATGTGGTTAGGCAGGGTGCTTAAATTATCTCATTTAGGCTCCTGCTCCTATGAAATGCTGGATCAGGGGATCTTTCAAAGTCTCTTCCAGGCTGAGCTGTTCTATAAAAAAACAACCTGGGAGTGCAGCACAGAGGATTTGTTTTCAGCCGTGTGGTATCCTTGACCTGTTTGACCATGTTCCCAGACAAGCAGGGGCAGCAGCACAAGGGCAGCATGAGAAAGCATGGCCACAACCATGGGAAGGGGAGGAGAAACACGACATTCCTGTTTACCTCTGAAAGGCTTCATCAGAAACACTGTGTGCTAATCCTTTCCTGAGTTTCTACAGGAAAATAGTTAAGTGTGCAAATGGGCCTCAATACTGCTTTCACCAAGTGAGTGTTCTTCCACTTGTGCTTGCAAAGATGAATCACTGCCTCCTACAAGCTGTAATTTACTGGGAGGACATCACCTGGCTCTTCATGGTACGCAGATGAAACCAATGGCTCCCCACTTAATAGCTTGTTTTTCTTCAAACTCAAACCTGGTTGACTAGTAGGCTCTCACAAGGATTACCAAACCCGACCGACAGATTTAGTAACGCTTGTTACCTGGCTGAAACATTACCCGTTGAAAAACAAGACAACTCTGGAGAAGTTCCTTATATCCAAAAGCATTAGTCTGTTCGTGCTCCTAACGAACTGAAATGACCCCATGACCCCATCCACAAGGAGTAACGTCTTTGCCAAGGAAACCCTTATTGCCAAAGGTCTCAATGTGGGCTAAAGAGGCATGAGTCAGGTTAGATGCAACAAAGTAACATTAGCTAATTAATAGGATGCAACCTAGCTTCCTTCTCATAAAAAAGGCAAAATTTACACTATGAAAAAGAAAACATTTAGATTCAGGCTTTAACAATGCAGCTGTCCATGAACAAGCGCCCCAACCACAGAAAGCCAGGCATGACCTCTTCTAACCATTTTTTTCCCCTTTTATTTTTAATTAAAGACTGGCTACGGGAGCTCACCTGCACAAAGTCCCTCTCGTGCATGCACGCATGACTGGTGGCACACCCACGTATCACCTCACTGATCAGGCCTGCAGGGAATTAGGTCTAAGAACATGCAGTTCATGAATTACAACAGCAGGTCCAGGCACGAGATCAGCACTGAGATTCCTGACCGAACCACAAGGGCACTGGCATCGAGCATGTTGCAAAGCTGCTGAGATGTTCTAGAAAACACAGATCAAATACAGGCTATATGGGCGACTTACACTGAAGGTATGCCTGGCTCTAGGACAGGTAAGAGCTCTGTGCTCGCAGAGCATATGAAGCGTATTTGACACTCACGCTTTAATGTGACTCTTGCTCAAACTAAACAGTTTCCATGGGTAGAGGGAGCAGGGGACACTGTGTCTTATTTCCTAGATTGTAAAGGAGATCAAAAGCACTTCCCAAGTATAATTTCTACACCTCATTAATCCAACGTGAACAATCACATACTGTGATGCTGAGAACCATACAGATGTGTATCTGAGCTCCCTATGGCGTTAACTGAGGGAGAACAAAATCTCACCTCAAAGCGCGGGCTAAGCGATTACATGTTTCAAATGTCATTCAAGGAGGTCTACAGTGTCTTTTTATACACAAGGTCAGAGCAAATAGAAACAACTGCCCTTCAGACCTGATAATCTCCCTTTCTGCATACCCTATAATTTCTATCCCTTTCTCTTTACAATTTTCCTCTGTTTCTGCTACTGGTTCAGAGATCAGAAATAACCAGGATATTTTGGACAGTTCAGCTTAGACCAGCTAATTCATTGTAGCTTCTGCGCTAGAGGATTCACTAAGCACCAGAGAATTCAGAGATGTCATTTGTGAAAGGGACTTTGTATTTATTGTATTCATACAATAATCTTATCAGGTGTTTCCCCGATGGAGAGGCTATCAATGGAGATCCATTTTCCCATTACAATAAATGTCATTTGTACAATGTAAGTATAGAGAGTTTGTGTCACATCATCACATATTTACCGAAGGAAATCAAGGGCATAGAGGAGAGAGGAGGCATGAATTCTCCAAACACAGTGCTGTCCAGACAGTAGGAAACACTGAAAATACTGTCTCGTGTATTTGGAGCTGAGCCTTTCTGAATAAATTAGCATTCCGGCAGTGAGGACACATAGAAGGAAACTTTGCAAAGTGCCAAAAACGACTTGTCTGAAAAGAATTCAGTAAATAGATTCCAGTGTCTGACAAGTGTAAGCTGCACTGAATATTATCAGCAAGAGCAATACCTCCTAACCATGTGGACTGCTGTGTTAAATGGTAGCTTCAACCAGCTGAAGTCCAAATCAGACAATCAGAGGGGTCCCAACAAGGAGACACAGGAATGGCCATGGTAACAGATGCTGCTGAACTAGATTACTCAGAAGTTGTTGCATGAACCTTATAAATGTGTTATTTATTTTCACAGACTCCTTCCAGACTGTATTTCTGGCACAAGGGGTAAGATCAAGAGCATTTCTTTCAAGAAACGAAGCTAATGAGGATAATTAAAGTAACTCCTAAATATACAAACCATGCGATAACGAGCCTCATTTGAATTTTGCCTTTCTAGCAAAAAGCAGATGGATGGATCTGACCAGTTTCATAGGACTTTTGCCTTGCCAAAAACAAATGTTCTCCCTTTAGTTAGAACTGTCACCATGCCGATGGGCTTCCCTGGTAGGCTGAAGACAATTTAGGTCCTGCTTTAGGTAACTTCTTAACTTCTGCGTCTTCTGCCAAGCAGTTGGCAGCCTAATAATCCCCCATCGCTCCTGCTGTCAGTGACATCCATGACACCTACTCAGCCCAGGCCCCACAGAAACACAGCTTCCTCCTGTGCATAAGCAAGCAACACAATGGGACAATTGATCTAGGATTCTAGATCAAGACCAAGTAAGCCCTTCAGTGGTGAGGTCTTTCAGAATGCAGGACTTTTAGAAGATCAGCAGATATCAGATACCCACATTGTCCATTGCAGTCAGAGGAAAAAAAAAAAACATGAATAGTAAGAGTATTTAATTTCTTTGAATGGGTGAAAAAAAAAAAATCTCAGAAAATAATTTAGTACTTATGACCAATAATGGCTGGAATTTAATCCATTTTGGTACAGGACAACCACCATGCAGATAGGTTCTCTCTCATGGTGCCACATAGAAACATAGAATTGTGTAGCTTGAGAAAGATGTTTAAGATCACAAAGTCCAACAGTTAACCCAACACTGCCAAGTCTACCACTAAACCTTGTCTCAAGTGCCTAAGATGCGTACATCTACATATCTTTTAAATGCCTCTAGCAATGGTGACTTCTCTGCTGCCCTGGGCAGCCTGTTCCAATGCTTGACAACCCTTTCCATGAAGAAATTTTCCTAATATCCAGATTAAATCTCCCCTGGTGCAGCTTGAGGCCGTTTCCTCTTGTCCTATCACTTGCTACTTGGGAAAAGAGACCAACCCCCACATTGCTGCAACTTCGTTCCAGGTGGCTGTAGAGAGCAATAAGGTCTCTCCTGAGCCTCCTTTTCTTCAGGCTAAACACCTCCAGTTTCCTCAGCTGCTCCTCCTAAGATTTGCTCTCCAGACCCTTCACCACATCTGTTGCTCTTCCTCGGACACACTGCAGCAAGAGAGGGCAGTGAAAAAGTCACAGCACAGATTTTTGATCCCAGTGATTCAGACTGTTACTGGAGACACAGGGCCGACCTCATAGACCACCCTTAGTAGGTATTTACCCAAGCCTCCTCTTCCTGTGTATATACATGTACATTTTTGGTACGGTTTCTCACAAGTGGGCCAACATCCTCACTATTATGGTGTCTGAAAATTATCTTCTGGCCATCAGCCTCTCATCACAATCATGCCGACCCAGTTCTAGACATCCACCCCTACACTTTCTTCCATTGCTATAAGTCACTGACAGCATGCAGGTCTTCATTGCTCTGAGAAGAAATGGTGGGGGGGGAAGTGAGGGGAAGGCATGTCTGCGTTACCATTCATCTCTTCCAGTTAAAGAAATCCATCCCTCTGCAAATATAAAAGATTTACAGCACCCAAAGGAATCTCACATCCTGAGTCGTAAGGCAGAAACAGCTCTGAACTCCCTGACCGCTGAGAAGATGTCCAAATGCCTCATCTGCTAACAAATTTTGGCACTTGATGGGAGGCAGCAAATGGCATGCTCCCAAAGCCTCCTTTCTCTGCTCTCAGTACATTTTTAAAATGCGTCCATACAGTTAAATTAATATGGATGTTATTTTAAACAGGTTTTAAAATGCTTTCAATGCACATGGAAAAAATAATTAATCATGTGGAATCTGTGCCATTTAAAAGATATTTTAAACAGAACAATATAGACTGTAATGGTCTTTATTATTCAGACAGTAATTCTGTCCAGAATTCCCTGTGAGGGAAGTGATCCCTGTCAAGCTCACAACTGGTCATGCATCTGGGTCTGATCTTTGCACACAAACCTGCATCTACAAAGCAGGTACCTACTCACATATACCTGCAACAGCACTTGCTGGTCAGAGAAAAAAAGCACACCAGCATTAAATGCACTGCTCACATAATAGATATCTAATTACTTAGAAGAGGCCATGTATTTTCCTCCTTACCTTACATCCTTGAAGTTAAAATGGACTGAGATGCAGTTGTTTTGAATGGGGATTCCCAGAATTGGTTGCCACAGGTAAGGTTTGGGGCATGAGATGCTCAGGCTCACAACAGCTAAAAATCCAATCCTTAACCCACTTCCATTCTCAGGGCATACAGCTACCCTTTCCACCTTTTCTCCTTGCTAACAGATAAGCCTTCTGTACCTGCAGGGGCTGAACCTGCCTGCAGGAGCTGGATTAAATGGAGGAATAGAACAAAGCTCAGCATCGTCGCCAGCCTGGGTACCAGACATCATGGGAACATAGACACCTTCGAGTGTAAATAACTCACTTGACAGCCTTGCCCTGAAAGCTCAGATCAAGTCAGCCCTATTTAAGGTCTGAGCAGCCTTTGTTCATTTTTATTCCCTTCACTAGTGAGGACACAGACTGGCCCATCCTTCTGGTCTTTTTCCATTCCCGTCTTCTCTCAATGTATAAAATGCCTTTCATAATTTTTACTTCTATGCACTAGTCCACCCATTTAAAGCCCTCGTCTCTGCTTGTTTCTTACACAATGACCAGAGGTTATAAATCCACAGTCTCTCAAAGACTACATTTTCACAAACAACCACATCCCAGTCATTTCCTCTCTGGAGTTCTCCGACGCATCCTGTTTATTCTGTATCTATCTTGTTTGGACTGCAAACTCTTCAGAATAAGGATTTTCCACATTTCGTGTCCTATACTGCTGGAAACATGGCTGATGCTACCCAATTCATAGGTTTTAAGGCCAGAAGAGACCACTGCAAATTATATAGTCTGACCCTTTGCCTACCACAAAACAAACTTCATCAACATTGAGCCCCTGATAATCTCCATGGAGTATTGGGGCTAACAGATTAAGATAACCACACCTTCTTCTATTTTGCATTTTCTCCAGTTTAGCTGCATATTTACTGTTTCTCTCCTTTATATTCAAATTGTTCAAATATTTTCATCAATTAACCCATGTTCAAATTTTAGGAGATGCTCTAAAATACATACCTTATTTCTACGATGCCTGCACTGAAACAATTGTCAATTACTTCTTACACTTTGCCTTTGCCCAGTTTATATTTAATGTGCTTGTCCTGAGATAAGATTTGTTCAAGAAATAGAATTGTAATACAAAACATAGACTTACACTCTTGCTTTTAAGGAAGTACATCTGCAAAAGATTAAAGAACTGAAATGATCTGAGAACAAAGTAAAGGGAGAGAATGATCCATTGGCATTGCTGGCATGGAAGGCATTTTTGTCTTAAAAACATATATTCAAAAAAATCATTCATGTACTTTGAATACCTGTATTAGATTTAATGTACAACACGCTCTAAAATGATCATCATCTCAAATTAAAAAAAAGGTTGGATTCCTTTGAGCCAAGTATTAAAAGCATTCTTAAAGCAAACAGACACAAGAATTCTCACAAAAAAATCTGTTCTTCATCTGTCCAAAAAAAATAGTACTGGCTTCAGCTAAAAGTCAATCAATCAATACCCAAAGAATAATAATGTAAAAAGAAAATTCAGCTATAAATATATTTCTAACTACAATCATCTGGCAATGGAGCATCAATGACCTAACTTCATGAGCATCTGTCAGCTGGTGACAGCCATGGTGCTGTCAGGGGAAGAAAACAAGTGACTGCTCATTTACTGAGAGGCAATCAGAGAGACTAGAAGCAACCCACCACAGATCACATATCAAGCAACAATTTGAATGGGAGGGAAAAACAAACAAATGTACAAGGAAACCTCAGAGCGTCCTTGCCTTACACGGTGCAGTCAGAACTCTTGGATGCTCCAAGGTACCAAAAGGCTTCAAGTGCACAGATTTTACCCCATCACCACTAGGTGGTTATCCACCAAATTCATACTTCATTATTCGTTCTAAAAAAAAAAATTGTACTATCCCCCCCATAATTGAAGTTTCTATGAGAATGGCATTGCACAAGGCATTATACAAGAACTACAAAAGCACCTCCCCAATTTTCTTCTAATTGCCATGACAACTCTGTTTATTTGGATTTAAACAGCATCCTAGGATGTTTATAACGCAAACAGTGAAGCACAATGAGGCAGAATGGGAAAAGAGTGCTAGTGAGACACTTGTTTGCCTAACTTTTGTTGGGCAAAAACCCACAATCACCAGCTGTAATGAAAAATATAGGGGATTAAGAAACAAACCAAAACAAACATTTATTACCATTTGGAATTTTAACAGGGGTGGCAATCCTCTGGCAGCTCCAGTGGCTCAGAAACCAGGCAGAGCTCTACCTAACCACCCAGCTGCACCTTTGTATCCCCACTTGCCTTTGGAAGCAGGATTTTAATGCCCACCATCACCTGCTCCACATGTGGCTTCCAGGGCTTGCCAAAGGCACACTGATTAACTGAAGATGTACTGCACTTACCGTTGCAATTCTGCTCATAAATATAAATCATTAAATGGCTTCAAGGGCACTGGTGGTACTTGCAGCATATTTAAAACACCCATTTCCTGCAAATTTAGGCTGAAACAATATAAGCAATGCTTAGACCTCCACAAAAGAAACTCTGCAGCAGCATATAACTGCTAGTGCCGGAACTGATTGAGCTCACGATGCTGTATTTGTGTGTTGTATTCCACAGCAGTGCCACCCTACAATTTCACAAGCTATCTACAAGTATGTGCAAACTCCAGCAAGCACAAGTTAAGGTGCACAAAGGCTTGGTATCATCCCCTGCCATTAGAGTTTGCTCATTGAATCCCATTGCACCTTCACTGCCTCATCACCCAACCTCACAGACTGACTGATGTTAACCCACATCACCACTTTTCCCAAACCCAATGCAGATGCAAGTGCAGACTCTGAACACCAGCAGAGGAGGCAGAACTACCAACTTCCACCAAATTTAAGATTCAACAATGTAGAAAAACCAAACCAAACAAAAAAAAAAAAACATGTACACACACAAAAAAAAAAAAAGGGAAGAAAAAAGTAGCCTAATTTGCCATGGATAAGAAGAAGAACGGAACAATTGTTTTCAGACACAATAGGCAATTGTTGAAAGAAATCATGAGATGAAGATCCTGCAGCCCATTTCAAGACTACCCATCAGCTTAGAAAATGGTCTGTCACTTCATCCACCAGGAATTTCTACCACCCAACTGGCAATAACATGACCCAGCTGGCAGGAAGCAGGGCTGACACCTCTGTTTTCTGGGAATTGCATAGTTTCACCCCCTAAACAGGGACCACTTTACCTGCACTTTTTCCAAATTGCCATTACAAGGAGACCACTTTCAGTTAAACACTCTGCAGGCAAAGAGGGTTTTGATGTGTTTTGTTTTCACCAGAGTGGCACAGCGAATTGGTGCAGCAAGTATAAGCTAATTAGCTAATTTCCCCAGACATGGTGCTTCCTCCTGCACCAGGGGGTGGCTACTACCCTAGCTTCAACTTCTCCAAGTTTCTGATAAAAGATATTTGTCCCACTCTCAGTGGTGATTTTTACTGCCTTGTAAGAGCTGAAGAACTGTTTTGTAAGCACCACCAATCACACACATTGGGTGGGGGAATATGGCAGATGTACGGTAGTGTCCAGTCTCAGCATGCACACGTACAGCCTCTGTACTGGGATTAAGACATGCAGAGATCAGATACCTACATATGAACCCCATAGATTTAACCCTGCAAAAGGAAGAAATAAAAGAGTCTTTTCAAGGAACACTCCCACCGTCAGTGCAGCTGAACGGACTCTCTGGATAGTCTCCAAACATGCCAATAAACATGGGAAGCCCCAAACTTGTAATTACACCAGCCCATGGGGACGACATCATTACTTCAGGTAGACCAGGCACCAAAAAAGAGCTAGAGCACAGCCCCACAGTTTACCCAGGGGCATGAAATCTATCATCATGACTGCTGTGTCTTGCTTGCTTAACTACCCACACAGAACCAGTTTTGTTAGGACTTCGTGGAGAGACAAGTCATACAGGCCAAAGGCAAATGTCTAAAAACAGCAGCAGGGTGGGCATTATTGTTTTATTATTATTTTGGAACTGAAGTGCTGCAGCAGCCTTTTTGACACAGAAAAAAAGTTCCCCTCAGAAAGCAATATGCTTAGAAGGGTCTGCACAACTAATGTAACATCTATAGGAGCATATAAAATACCATTAGCTTCCAAAGTGACTCTTTTGCAACAGGTCAGGCTCAGACTCCTCAATAAATCACAGTCCTTTCTAAGGAAGAAACCACCCCTAGCTGCATCTGTGAAACAAATGCATGAAGATAGACCTGCATGGAGAGACACTTCAACAAACCACCCCCAAAACATACAGTGTATTTCATCTTAGTATTATCTCTGCAGAGCGTGGTTAGTTAATTTCACATTTAACCCTCTGTGCCAACTTTTGTGTAGTTTCCATTGCCGCACTGGGATCTGCACATTATGTGATCTGGCTCTATGCTTGCGGTGCTCCCGGGATCAATTACCATTTCATACATCAGTGTTTCATTACTGAGCCATGAATGTCCTCTGGCCAATCATACCCTCAGCTCTGCACTTCAAGAGCCTAATCTTTGAAAATTAGGTATTTGGCAAGTTTTACTGTAGGGAAGGAAAACTGTCAGGCTCATACTGTTTTGAATACATCCAGCTTCCATTCACAAGTACTGCCATTGCAGTGGCCACTAGATGTTTCCAGTGATGTGATTACACAGAAAGAGCAGTGGTAATTGCACAGTAGGAATCCGCTCTGATCTGTCACTTCTTTTAGAAAATAATGAGCTCTCTTCCTCATTACATTCACTGCAGTGTATCTTCAAAAAAGTCTTATAGAGATTAAAACTCAATTGCTGTAAATGAGCTTAGCTTCATTTATTCTAGGAGAGGATCTGACCCAGAAGTCCAAATAAGTCATTGCTCCACTGTCCTTATTAAGGGAAAATCCTATACATGAGCTAAGACAGGACTTTGGCCCTGTTTCTCACCCATAAATTCAGCAATGGAGATTTGGCATGCTTTGTATCAACAAGCCATGCCTAAGTGTGTACTTCAAATGATGCTAAGATAGAAGACAGCAAATACCATAAATCTTAGCAAGATAAGATAAATCAGATGTTCCTGCTGCTCATCTTTGACACCTCTTCCCCATGCACTGCAAGGGGACCATTAACCTCACCCCAGATCAGGCTAACTAACAACACAGGAAGCTCCTTTGCAGCAATGTACTTGATTTTTTGAGCAGCAGCTCTGTAGTGGAGACACTGGGGAACAGAGGCACCGGGGAAGGGAGCTATGTCACAAGGAAGAAGACCTCGGGGGGAAAAAGCACGTGTGGCTCCTAAAAACCACTGTGATTTCAGTCATCTGTTTTGAAACTGCAAGTGCTGTAAAGTGACAACACACAAGCCACAACCACATGTTAAGAGAGTTTGTTTTAAATCACGGGGTGAAAATAAGAATCCATTCTAACTCCGCTTAACATTCCCAGGCTGCTATGCAACTCTGCAGCCCACGCAATGCCACAGCTGTGGCAGTGAGGTCTTGAAAATCAGGTCCAATGGGCAGGAGGAAGCACTAGAACCAAAAACAAGAACAGTACCAGAGGTCTCAGACAGACTGGTGCAATCATTCCCACCCGGCCTTTCATCTTCCATCGCCATTTACACTCCAGCTGCAGCAAGGCAGCAGGACAAAAACTGGCTCCCTGCCTCTAAAGGATTTTTTGCACAAGCTTCACGGTTCGGCAGATTGAAGGCTGTGGCTCAAAGCCTCTTACGCTGGCCACCCAAAGTACAAACGTTGCCTTAAATAACCCTTGCTGAGAACTGGGGCTTTCCACACCTTTCCACAAAGTAATTGGACTTCAAGCAGAAAATTCTTTTAACTAAGTGATAAAAACCATCTACCATGCAACTTAAATGGATCAGCCCCTAAAGATTCACAAGCCATTAAAAAAGTAGAATAAAAAAAACAACCACACACCGAAAAACTGATGCACAAATGACAAAATAGTAATGACTCAATAATACGGATTTTCCATGACTCTAACAGGAGGACAAAACTCTGAATTGTCTCTTCAAACACACACAGAGCAAATTCGCACACGTGTATTTTTTGTGGCTGGACAGTAAATGCTTTTCATTTCAAACCAGCATAGTCTGGATTCTCACTGCCTCAGCTGAACATCTCACAGATGCCTCAGTTTCTAATCGCCCATCGAGGCATCAGGAATGGCTCGTTTGCTCATTTTACCTGTTAGAATTCTCCAGATGAGTTTTGAGCTACTGAAAAAAAAATGGAAAATAGCAGTTAAGAGTGGATTTGTAGTACTGCATCTCCCTCAAATGCTGATTTTAAGTGATCATCATGCAAGCATGGCCTTCTCTCTCTGATACACATGTGTGTTCACGAAATGTATAAAGCTGATGCCCCAGATTTGTCATGTTCTCCATTAATAATTCAGATTACTGGCCATTTTAGGCATATACTGTGTACACTTTCAAAAACAAGGCTAAATTTTAGTGACCCACTTGGTGTGAACGGCTGCACTGCTTGCTCAAAGCTCTGGGAGACCATGGTACTCACCTGCCAACTGGAACTGGGCTTGGCTAAGGCCCACAGAGATGATCTATTCTGGTCTTTTGGCACTAGACATTGAGGAAGACACAGATGAAGGTTTGCAAGACCATTTCTGCCAGATAACACACTTAGACAAGCAAGTGAGACAGTGGCAATACTATTTCAGTAATGCCTTCAATGCTTACAGCTGGCAGAATTGATGATTTTCAGCTCTGGTCATTCCTACAGCTAATAAGAGTATAAATTAGAAATGCCATCTTCACTTTACACTCAGATCAGTGGTTTCATGTATTTATAATTTTGCCATAATTTTTTTAGATGAACAAAAACCTTCTCCAAAAACTGTTAAGCGCTGATAATAAGAGACCGGAACACAAAGCCATTTTTTACCCTCCAAGAAGAAATACCTAACATCACAGCTCTGACACATATATCCTTGTTGCCAACACCCTGCACGATGCTCGCCTACATGTGGATCACCCACCAGCCCAGCTCCATGATCCATCCTGTTTACCATTTAGGACAGACATTAGAGCCAAACCAAGCTCCACCTTCGAAAGCCAGAAGCGCAGCTTGTGCAGATGTTGAAATTCTGGTGAGAAAGACGAACTATAAACAGATTTCCTAAAAGATCTGCCTTGGGACAGTCTTATCTAGCAATTCCACTAATTCCCTTGATAGGGAAAGTAGAGGAGCGCGAATGAAATCTGCAGACAAGAGATAGCTGGGAAAGTCTGTCAACTCAGGGGATGGGCAGAAGTTTATTCAGAACATCTGAGGACTAAAACAACTGAAAGGAGGTATAGTTGTAATAAAGCCAAGTGCAGTCATGCACTTTGGGATTAAATAAATATGTTCTGCAGCATGGGAGCTCAGCAGTTGGAAGTGATATAGAAAGGGAAAGACTTCGGTGGTTTGGTGGCTCATGGCAATAGCGTAAAAAAGCCAGATGTTGCCTGAGGTCTCAGTGAGTAACAGCAAAATATACAATCATCAGTAAGGTCTCAGCTGGAACAACGTGCAATTTCAGGTTGCTGAGCTCAAGAAAGGTTAAGTGAAACTGGAATAGTGCAAGAAAAGGTCAGCAGGATGACCTCTCTCATGAGACAAAAACACATTGGCTTTGCAGCTGAAGCAAAATGAAGGCTCTCTTTGGAGGGGAGAAGGGAAGATGAAGCAGTATGAACCAGCCATAAAGAGGTTCAGGCTGGAACTTGAAAGGAGGCTTACATCCATCAGAATTACACTGTTCAAGCAAAGCTTGCCAAAAAAGAACATTAGGCAAGGGGCTGATTTTTCAGTGCATTAAAATTTACAGCATGGTTGACTGAGATAGCCCGAACCAAGGCCAGATACATAGGAGGTGCAAAGCTGGACCTGATCACACATGTCCTCATCGCAGACTGCCTAATGAGCCCAATAACCAAGGTGCAGGAGCTGCACCACTACCCCAGAACCTCCAAGATCAAGATCATTCCTCATCTACCACCAGGTCTTGTGCAGTCACCAGAGGGACACAGTGCTTTAAGCACATGGAGAGTCCAGATGTATGCTACAGACACACAGTAAAACCTACTTTGGATGCAGACAAGCATCCCAAAACACTGCACAGCAAATTGGTGATTTTTCTGCAGAAAACCTGAAGTTATGCCCAAATAACGCCCAAGGAAGATGATGAAAGGAGGCTGGTGAAGAGCGCAACAGCTCACTCAAAATGACTGAGGGTAGAGGAGAAACACTGCTGAAGGAAAGTATGATGCTTCGGAGGGAAGAAATGAGATAAGTTACAGCTGAAGGCTTTAGAAACCATCACTGTGATAGCAAGCAATTTGCTATCATGGCTGAATTCCCCCACTACTCCCAATATTACCCAATAAAATTAACAGTGCAGGCAGGTTCAAACAAGGGCAGTTTACAACCTTGCAACAACAAACTAATCTCTGTTTCAAAGGAAAAACATGAAGTTAAAAAGGGGATGGGGGATGAGAAGGAAAACATAGAGGCTAGTTAATGTCAATCACTATAAAAACCCATGACTGATGCTTTTGACATGACCCTTCAAGATGGTGTTCTGCAGACAGCCAAGCAATTGTGAGATGAGTGCAGGAGTGCCACATGAGTAGTGTCCTATCACTGCAGTCCCTAATGAAGAGTCCCTCCCCAGCATCCCTATAGGCCCCCTTCAGATACTGGAAGGCTG